>MU692901.1:0-13845 GCA_026770625.1 Nicotiana glauca
GTTTGAGATGCATTTTCCTGATGTTGCAATTCTTTTATTAAAATAATGAATAATAACATCAAAAGCGGTTAAAGGTTACAATTTGCACATAAGTTAAAGAATGTTAAAAATCAGATAACTAAGCCGAATATGACAGTTGAGCGACCGCGCTAGAACCACGGAACTCGGGAATGCCTAACACCTTCTCCCGGGTTAACAGAATTNTCGATTGTCCTTTAATTGGAAAAACTCCCTTGCGCCCTTGCGGGTAGCGGTAAAAAGGAGGTGTGACACTAACTTCGCCAATTCAAGCCTAATTCTACACCGGACCTCCAAAACCAATTCTGATCACGCTCCTAAGTCATAAATCATCCAATGAAACTAACCACGTCATAAAAACTCTGATCCGAGCTCATATACAAATAGTCAAACCTTTCTAATTCAAGGCTTCCTGCTGGAACTGTTCTTTCAAATTCATCCCAATTTTCCTAAAACCAAAACCAACGATCTACACATAACACGGGGTAAGTCATGCCCGAGAACTGGCGATCCAGGTACAAAAGTTCAAAACGATCGGTTGGGTCGTTACATCCTCCCCCACTTAAACACACGTTCATCCTCGAACGTACCCCGAGTTGTTCTAGAAGCCACTCAATAGTTGAATAACCTTACCATGCATATACCTGGGGGTGATCCCATGTCACCCTTTCTCATGTAGGTCCGTTAACGCATTCTAACTAAAATCACACAATCCAGTCTAGTCCATAAATCATAGAACCACATTTTACTTTCCGAAATCACACACAAGGTTAGAACCTCACATCTATACTCTGAATAGTTCCGAACCAGCTGTAATACCCCATACCTGCAGCCTCAAGAATAATTATATGATATACCACATAACTCAAACACTCGAAACGATAACTTCTATTCACAGTAGCTGCACATAACAACCAAATATCGATAGGAAGCTTCTTATCATCTAAAATCTCATTTCAACACTTTCACATACTGCCAATGATAAAGGAAACACGCAATAAATCACAACCATTTCTCAGGTCAGCCATTCATGAAGTCACTTCCCTTTTGGCTAATTCCACAGCAGATTTTCGAGCCGAACCTCGATATCATCCTTCCAACAAGCTAAAATCAAATCCTATCATATTCATTAATGACCCCAACGATCACCTCAAATCCAACACACCACCCTGGTAACATGACACATCAATACCAGCCTAAGCAACAACTTTTATAATTCACGCACAGATAAGAAACGGTCTGAATACACTCAAATCATGAAAATGACCCCAAACGAAATAGATGTACCTCAAGCTCATCAGTACCATCACAACACAAAGTTGAGACCCTGTCTCACATCATATAAATAGAACATATGAATCTACCTCGAAAGGTCATATCCCCACGTAGCCTCGCTACAATGCACGATCCTATCCAAACACTGCTACACATGGAACACCTCAAGTCACTATGCTCAAAATCGACAGCCACACACAATTTGATGTCTGGAACCAAAGCAAATCCTTACACCCACGGTGAAGCAAATAACATACGCCACACAACCCGATAGATCATAACTCGTACTCCATTCACCGAGCAACACCCAATTACTCCTCCCGCTCGACTTCCACTATGAGTTCCCAATAGAACTGCACCACATGTGCCCATAACTAGCAAATCATTACGTCTTACGATAGAGAAAACAACTCATAAATCTCTCCAGATCACTAACAAGCTCAATAAAGATTGAATCAACCTATCCCTCAACAATACTATTCGGGGCCAACCGAGCCGTCTCAAGCTAGAACACGCATCTACCTTGGCCTACCAACGAACTCCTTATCAGGGAAGCCTAAAGCTGCTCCTTCCACTACTATAACTCCTACCGGAGCCATACGATACGGTGCCCGGCACCGAATCAATATCGAAATCCACAACCTCGCCCAGCGACATGGCCGGCCACAAGAAACGCATCCAAAAAGTCCCTTAACACCGGAACTGAATCAATGGTAGAAACCTATACACTGACATCCATCACGAAGGCCCAATTAAGAAAGCAATCCTTCTCAGCCGCCCGCTGGGTCTTTGAAATGTAATCCACTTTGCTAGAACATAATCCAATGCACCTTGCCACTCAACCCGTGGCATTTTCGACATAGCCCATAGCGCAATAGTCCAGAATAAACCAGCACTAAGACAACCAGTCTGAATTCCAACATCACATCCGAAATCTAACATACCAGCAATAAAGATTCACTCGAGCCTCCAAATCCCGATAGCAGCTAAACGGTGCCGATACACACGATCTACAATCACAACATAGCCTGAATATGAGAACTTGCGGTCTCCAATTCCATGTAGCACACAAATCACCATACCTGATCCCAAATTCCGCTGTCCGAATACATATCACACCTTAGGTACCCAATCATTCCATAAAAGATATTCTAAAATTCCCATGTGCCATACAAGCAACTCGAATATCAATGGTCGATCCTACAAGAAAGTGCCGCAATACCACCAAAGTATCATTAGTTTGATCACATTACCCTTTTTTTGAAACATATACTCCCGTCAAATCACTTCTAATTAGCAGTACCATTTCCTTGATTACCTGAGGCTACCCGTTACATGAGAGTTTTGTGAACTTCTCTTCAGAACTAAACTGTAACTCATCTAGCCAAGAACTTACACTGATCCCATTTAGAAGAAAAATCATTACACATCCCATGCTCCGCATGCCCATAAAAAATATACATCTCCAAACCACGGTAAAAACCCAACAAGAACTCTCTCCCAATTCTATTTGCACCAGCTAAACTGCCAGGACTGAATCCTTCTAACTAGACCAAGCTAAGCAAGCTGTCAGAACTTAAGAGCTTTGCTGCAAAATACCTATACGAACTCATTACCTCGAACGCACACAAAGAATTCATCATATCCTTTCCATACCGATTCGGTCTACCATCAAGCTACCTCATCTATCTAGATTTCCTTCTGATTCTTTTTCAACTTGATATCCTCTCTTGTTGTAGTACCACAATCTCTCAACCCAGGCTCACTACCCGAGACCCAAGCACAAGACCACACTGTCTAAAACCCATAAGCCGCTGAATACCCTCTCAATATCGCCATAAACACCACATTCCAGAATACTTTATTCTGAAGAACTTCCTGCAAATCTGAATCCGTTACCTTTAACTTCCAGATATCGGTACATAGGATCCCATAATTAATCATAAAAATGCCACAAGTCTCAACCTTTTCTAATGAAAACACAGTCCCTAACCACATACACAACCTTAAGATACCCGATTATTTCCTGTAGAATCTTGAACACATTAGAACCATTCTCGAAAGTCATTCACTCTTATTGAAACTGCAAATTACCTGACCTAACGAACAGAATCACTCGTGCCTTATTGGCACTCCGATACCGCAAAATGATGTCCTCATCCCAACACAACCAAGCAACTTCTTGCTCTATGTGCCAAGCATCCTTTAGTTGGTATCAGAGCGGTGTAGTGGTAGCAATGACACTGTAGCTCACAGGAGACCCATATCAAAAATGAGAGAGGGAGTCCTATGCTATATTAGTAAAGGACCAGACTTACATGTGTGGATGCATTTTGGGGGTAACAATGACCCTGAGAACAAAATCGTACGGGCTAGGCCCAAAGCGGACAATATTAACAGTGTTGGGCCGGGTCATTACAGTTGGTATCAAAGCCGACTCTCCAGTGTACGATGGGTTGGGTACCCACAACGAGGACGTTGTGTCCTTGTTGGTGGGGTGAGTGCAGTGGTAACAATGGCACTGTAGCTCGCAGGAATCCCACATCGAAAATGAGAAGGGGAGTCCTGGGCTATATTAGTAAGCTTGGACTTTCATGTGTGGACGCGTTTTGGGGGTAACAATGACCCTGAGAACAAATCTGTGCAAGCTAGGCCCAAAGCGGACAATATTCACATAGTGTTAGGCCGGATCATTACAATTGGTATCAGAACCGACTCTTTCCAGTACGATGGGTGGGTACCCACAACGAGGATGTTGTGTCCTTGTTGGTGGGGTGAGTGTAGTGGTAACAATGGAACTGTAGCTCATAGGAGTCCCACATCGAAAATGAGAGGGGGACTCCTGGGCTATATTAGTAAAGGACCAGAATTACATGTGTGGACGCGTTTTGTCCAGGTAACAATGGCTGACCAGGAACAAAACCATGCGGGCTAGGCCCAAAGCGGACAGTATTCACACAGTGTTGGGCCGGGTCGTTACACAATCTCAAGACGTAGAAAATACCGAAGGAACAAGCAGAAGTGAGATTGTTTCCAAATGCATTGATGGAACATGTGAGTTCTCTACACCTCCCCCTCTTACCGATAATATTGGAACCCAAGAAAATGCTAGTGAAGATAATGATTTAATTGGGATGATCTTGACTATTGCAAACGATTAGATAGTGTTTTTTTAAATTTTATACATGTTTGTTTTAATCAAAGATTAGTAACAAGTACTAATTGTGTTAGCTCTTGTAAATATTTTGCAGAATCTTGTGAACTTGCAACTGAAGAACATGGAGAATAATTGCAAGATAAAGAAAATGTACAGTTGGAAGATAAAGAAAATGATGCAAGCAATATGTTAGCTGAATTGTCTATTGAAAAAACACAAGAAGGCAGTGTGAACAAGACATGTATTGATTGTGTCCTAAATATTATATTCATAATTGAAATTTTGTCTCTTCATTTGACGACTTGCAACAAGCTAATATATATAGTGTTGCCTGCAGAGGAAAATAATGATGAAGCTCTTAACCAATATACGAGGAAAAGAAAGAGAGATAGTATTGGTTATGATGGTTCGTTATTTTCTATTCTTACTCCTACTCCTCCAAGTACACAAATGAGCATTGATGGGGGTTTGTCTATAGAGGTTGAAGGAAATGTTGAAGAAGAGCTTGATCGAGGTAAAAGGAACAAGAAGCTTAGTTGGCAGTTGAAATCGCCTTTTGATCAGGAAAGAAAAATAGGAACATCGATGGCAGACAATCAAAATACCCGCAAGAGTTCAGGATGGATAAAATCAACATATAATCGTAGGTGTATTTTTCATTATGCCACAAATGATGCAAAATTATTGAAGAAATTCATTGTGTGGTTGGGTAAGGAGAAAAGGAGAGGTCGCAAAAAAGAGTAAGTCCCTTAATGTATTTCAGTATTGATATTGAAATTGCTAAAGTTAAGTGTCCTTAACTTCTGTGATTGTAAGTCTAAGTTTAGGTCCAAGTGTCCTTAACTTTTGAATTTGAAAATCAAAGTTAAGGAGCAAGTGTCCTTAACTTTTCAACTTGGAAATCAAAGTTCAGGACTAAGTGTCCTGAACTTTTGAACTTGTAAGTCAAAGTTCAGGACCATGTGTCCTTAACTTTCGAACATGTAATTCAAAGTTAAGGACTGCATGTCCTTAACTTTTGAACATGCAAGTCAAACTTAAGGACTCATGTCCTTAACTTTTGAACCTGATACTCAAAGTTAAGGACAGACAGTTCTTAGGTTTTGAACTTTGAACTCAAAGTTAAGGACAAAGTGTCCTGAACTTTTAAACTTGTAAGTCTAAGTTCAGGACCATGTGTCCTTAACTTTTGAACTTGAAACTCAAACTTCAGTACTAAGTGTCCTTAGCTTTTGAACTTGTAATTCAAATTTAAGGACTATATGTCCTTAATTTTTTAACTTGAAAGGCTAAGTTCAGGACTAACTTCTAACTTTGATATTTTCAAAATTTTCAGGGGACAAACTGATAAATATGTTGATGATAATGGGGTGAGAAATAATCCATACAAATTATATCATCAAAAAATTAGTAGCAAAATGTTCTTCCTTGAGCTTTCAGATAGCAGCTTTGTACTTGATGATAAGGTTAGATAATCTGCAAGGCATTTATTTTCTTTATTCTTAATTTATTATTTTTTTAATTATTTTATGACTGATGGATTTGTTTTATTGTTTGCCTTTTTATGAAGCATATTGACATTGCCCTATATTAACTGAGAAAGAAGGAATGCTACCACCCTTGCGACCATCATTTTCGTTGCACAACTACTGATATTATTTTTGATAATTATACGGTGCTTGTGTATAAAGATTTCAGTGAAGATGTAAATAATGACTTTTGGTGTGCTGGTGATAATCAGTTGTTTTTGACACCATATGTGTGGGGGGACAACCGTAGATGTGGAATTTCTTGGACATAGGTTGACAAATTTTTTTTCCTTGTCGGCTTCCTTCAAAAGATGATAATGCCGTGACACACTTTCTTTTGGGGGTATTGGACTTGAATCAGAAAAATATAGATGTATATGATTCCTTATATAGTGAGCCATATGAGGAAGGAAAGAATCACATGAAAATGTATGCGCGCATGATCCCCCACTTGCTAAAGTTCTCACAGTTTGACAAACATCACAAGTCGTTTGGAAATGTCTTCAACATATTTGATATTCAGTGGCAAAGATCACCACATCAAACTGGATCGTACGTGTTGTTATTTGTTACATTATTTATATGTAATTTAAATTTATTGTTTAATTCACTGCATATCTTACATTTTTCTTAGGACTGATTGTGGTGCATTCCTGATCAAATATGTGGAGTTGCTGATGATTGGAAAGGATGTGGAGAAATTCCAACCTGAAGACATAAAAGACTTTAGAAAAGAACTTGCCGCAAATCTTTGGGCACATGGTGAATGAAAAATAAATTCTGGTTATGATACACCACCAAAAAATATTGGCGATGATTATGAGAGTGAAAATGAAACTTGATATCCAAAGGAGTTGTAGCTTAGTTGTAAAGAAAGTTAGTTGTGGTTGATCTTTTGTATAAAATTGCTGTAAAGGATACATATGAATTCTGCAAGTTCAGAAAACTTCTGAAATATTCTGTAAATTCCTCAAAAGGCACTTATATTTTATTTGCGTAGCATAATTTTTTGTCACAACTATGCAAAATTACAATTTCAGAAGTAATATCAAGGCATCATGTTATTAATTTCTTTGTTTTTCTCAAGTGTTGATTTGTTAATTGAGTTTGTTAGTACTAGTTCATGACTAAGTGTAATTGAACTTCAAATTCAAAGTTAAGGACCAAATATCCTTAACTTTTAAACTTTGAACACAAAGTTAACGACTCTCTGTCCTGAACTTTTAAACGTGTAATTCAAACTTAAGGACTGCCTGTCCTTAACTTTTTAACTTGCATGTCAAACTTAAGGACTCCTGTCCTTAACTTTTGTAAAGTTAAGGACAGACAGTCCTTAACCTTTGAACTTTGAACTCAAAGTTAAGGATTGTCTGTCCTTAACTTTTAAACGTGTAATTCAAACTTAAGGACTGTCTGTCCATAACTTTTTAACCTGCAAGTCAAACTTAAGGACTCATGTCCTTAACTTTTAAACTTGAAACTCAAAGATAAGGATAGAAAATCCTTAAGTTTTAAACTTTGAACTATAAGTTAAGGACTGTCTGTCCTTAACTTTTGAACTTGAAACTCAAAGTTAAGGACAGACAATCCTTAAGTTTTGAAGTTTGAACTATAAGTTAAGGACTGAATGCCCTTAAGTTTTGAACTTTGAACTATAAGTTAAGGACTGTCTGTCCTTAACTTTTGAACTTGAAACACAAAGTTAAGGAAAGGCAGTCCTTAAGTTTTGAACTTTGAACTAAAAGTTAAGGTCTGCCTATCCTTAAGTTTTGAACTTTGAACTATAAGTTAAGGACTGCATGTCCTTAACTTTTGAACTTGAAACTCAAAGTTAAGGACAGGCAGTCCTTAAGTTTTGAACATTGAACTATAAGCTAAGGACTGTTTGTCCTTAACTTTTGAACTTTGAACACAAAGTTAAGGATTGACTACCATGAACTTTTGAACGTGTAATTCAAACTTAAGGACTGCATGTCCTTAACTTTTTAACTTGGAAGTCAAACTTAAGGACTCTTGTCCTTAATTTTTGAACTTGAAACTTAAAGTTAAGGATAGACAGTCCTTAAATTTTGAACTTTGAACTATAAGTTAAGGACTGCCTATCCTTAACTTTTGAACATGTAACTCAAAGTTAAGGACAGACAGTCCTTAAGTTTTGAACTTGAAACTCAAAGTTAAGGATTACTTGTCCTTAACTTTTGAACCTGCAAGTCAAACTTACGGACTCCTATCCTTAACTTTTAATCTTTGAACTCAAAAGAAACAAAAAGAAGGTAAGCAGAAAGAAATTTTGAAAATTCTGACATCTGCTCAAATAAGAATAATCAAAATGAATCTAATTTATAGCATAAACTTAAAAGAGTTGATAAACATAAGTGGATATATCTACTATTCTCTATGCTTTCTTGAAAATGGATGGACTGTCGAAGAATATATACAAGTTGTTCTATTATGACCAATTCTTCTGCAACGACCACATTTGAATGTTGTTTCTGATGACTTGGTAGCTGGAATATGCATTTTCTTCTGCCTTCTACCTGGTGGCACTTTAAAATTTGGAGGTTTAACAATTTGTGACTTAACACTCTCTGGTACAATCCAAGAATCCGTATATCTTATAGGATGTATTTGTCTTTCATATGTTTTCAGCCAAGATTCCTTCAAGTACTAGTGCGAACAAAAGTTGGACTTCTTGATATTTATCTTCTCGATATCTGCAATTGCATTTATGCATGGTAATTCATCAAATTGAAACTGAAAACAATCACATGTTCTTTTGTTTAAGTCCACCAAGAAAGTTATTCCTTCTTCTTCAACTCTAGAACGCCATGAATCAACAGGGAAGACCTTCAATGTTGAAAAATTATAAGTTAGTACACTGTGTTAAATTATATTAAAATCATAAGCTAAACATAGAACATAATACTTAAATTCAACGTAAATGTTAAATCTATTTTTTCCTTCAATTCCTCCTCTACCCATCAAGAAACATCATAAAAAGTTCTTTCTGCTTCATTTCTTCTTTCATAAAACCAACGTTGTAGCTTCACTTGAATGAAATCCATCATTCTTAATATAGGCAGCTCCCTTGCTTCTAATAGGACAGAATTCATTGACTCAACTATGTTTGTTGTGAGCATGTCATATCTTAGTCGTGGACTACAAGAATGTGCCCACCTTTCCGGTGGTTCTTCCATCAAGTAGTCATAAGTCTTCTTATCTACTTTTGCTATATCTGACATATATAGATCAAATTCTTTGCGCCTGTATACTCTTGCAGCACTTTGGAAAAGTTTTATGACCTCACTTTTCACCTTCCTTCGCTTTAGGTTCTGCTCCAAATGATATATGCTAATCCCATGATGGCTTTCAGGATATACCTTTGCAATAACATATGCAATAGCTTCATGCCTGTTTGATAAAAAAAATAAATTCTCACGGCTCCCAATTGCATTGCAAAGCTGACTAAAGTACCATTCGTAGGAATTGTTATTTTCAGATTCTACTATTCCAAAGGCTAGTGGGAAAATTTGGTTCTTTGCATCCTTTGAAACTGAAATCATTAAAATACCATAAAATTTTGACTTCAAAAAAGTTGCATCAACAACAATCACTGGTCTACAATGATTCCAACCAGATATTGATGATCCATATGTATAAAACATATAAAGAAACCTGAAAATACAATATAAAACAAGATTAACAGAAGTTTAGGGCAGGTAGTCCTGAACTTCAGATTACAAGGTTAAAAGTTAAGGACAATTAGTCCTTAACTTAGAGTTTCAAGTTATAAAGTTAAGGACATGCAGTCCTTAACTTTGAGTTCAAAGTTCAAAACTTAAGTACAAGCAGTCCTTAACTTTGAATTACAAGTTCAAAAGTTAAGGACAACCGTCCTAAACTTCTGGTTACAACTCAAAATTTAACTAGTTAAAGACAGCATGTCCTAAATTTTATAAAACGTACTAATAAACTTTTTTTTGATTGTTTACCTATTGTTGTCGTCTATCTTTATGTTAGTATAAGTTTTCGGGTTTTTACTTGTAATCATATACAAGTATGAAGACAATAGTTCATAATTCTCTTCGGGAGTTGCTCTTATTAAAGCGGAAGCAAGTTTAATAGCACGCCACGCCTTGTGATAGACAATGTCTAGCCCATGCAATTTTTGCATCTTTGCCATGACAAAAGCTGGTGTAACTTCAAACCTTGGGTCTCGAAGATTGTTGATAATGTAACCACTAATCAACTTTGAAGTTGCATGCCTTTGATCAGCTTTCATAGTGTTAATAGAGCAGTCATGCTTTTTCTCAATCTTTACTTCCTTGAACAATGTTGAATTTTTAATTCCGAAAACACTCACACACCAACCACACCTATCATCATTGCATTTCAACAAATATCTTGTTGAGCTTGATCTAACAACCTTGAATTCAAAATATCCTTTAATTGCTATATTCGAATAACAGTTAATTATACTCTTCTTTTTGTCAAATACTGATCCCACTTTTATTTCATCCAACGAAGCATTTTCTCTTAATATCATAGTTGGGGATTCTTTTTGTTTCAAATTTGATCTTCGTCTAGTTAGTTGAGTAGAGGTTTTTTCAGCAACTTCTTCAATTATCGATGTACTCTCTAAGACTTGAATACCCAAAGCTTGTTCGTTGTCAATCTCTATAATGCTTTGTCCTTCTACTTGAATAGAATCAAATGTTTGAAGCACCTCTTCAGTTATTGGTTGAGCTTCAACCATATCTATATCCATTATCTGTTGACATTTGTTTTGATCGTCATGTTGAGTTTCTCTATTGACATGTGTTTGAAGCACCTCTTCAGTTATTGCTTGAGCTTCAACCATATCTATTTTCATTATTTGTTGGCATTTGTTTTGATTGTCATGTTGAGTTTCTGTGTTAACATGTTCGTTGCTTGTTAATCCCAAAACTCTTTCCGAAATATCAACAATGAAACGACAACCCTTGAAGAGTGAATGAGTTTTTAGTAACTCTATACATATGTGAAGATCTAAATCTTTGGATATAAGCATTCCCTCGCTTGTTCCAGGGTTGATATCAAACCATATCACTGCTTCAAACTTGTGTCTATCCAATTCAATAACTTCAAAGAATAAAATCTTCAAACCGAATTGCCTCAGGTACTAGAACAAGCTTTGTTTGATGATCAATATATTTATAGTCTTCAGTCCATCTATCATTAAAAGCAACTATAATGCATATTGTTTCCATCCGGCAAGCCAAGAGAATGGGAAACTCAGAACATATTTTATAATGCAATACTTGTATAATTAAGAACAGATAGTGTAAGTTCAAGACCAAGTATTCTTAACATTTGAACTTGGAATTCAAAGTTAAGGACTGTCTGTCCTTAACTTTTGAACCTGTAATTCAAACTTAAGGACTGCTTGTCCTTAACTTTTGAACCTGCAAGTCAAATTTAAGGACTGTGAGCACGTGATTTTTACCCTAAGCAAATTATTCCAAAAATGTCAAATAAAATAACTGGGACAATTTTAAGAATTGTGTTGCATTTTTTGTGTTAGTTGGTCACATAATAAATCATATTAAAAATACAAAAATATGCATATGCATTAAGATTTTTAGTTTTTACATTTTTTAGTATTAATGCATTTTGGGAAAAAACAAATGGAAGAAAAATCGGAAAAATAGTTCATTTTAGCTTTTTAGTGTTTTAATTGAAAATTACTACAAAAGGGTTATTAAATAAATTTTAGAATTTAATTAGTATAATTGTTAAGTTTAATTTTAATTTTATAAAATCAGAAAAATATAAAAATATACATATATATACATATATATATACACAAAGAGTTGGGCCAAAAAAAAAAACAACCCAAATACCCTAAAATACCCAGCCCAAAACGAATGCAGCCCACCCCATCCGGTCTCTATATTTCGGAAACCAAATGATGTCGTTCAGTCATAGGAAATCTAGACCGTTGAATTTTGATCAAACGGTCAGACTACACAAGCCAGTTTACTTATCAAACGACGACGTTTTGAACCGTTAAATATTGACCGTTCGTTTGTTTGATCTAACGGGCAGGATTGAACCGTCACCCAATCAAACGACGTCGTCCCATTATTATAATATCAGATCATTCAATATACCATTAAACGACGTCGTGTGAGGTTCCATGATTTGATCTCGACCGTCTATACACATTAATCTAACGGTCCTGAAACTATTAGTAGAAATAAATAAAATTGTCTGAAAAGCTTAACCAAACATCAGAGACACAATCTTCTTCTTCCTCGTATCTCTATAGGTCGCCGGATTAGGTCGTCGCCGGTAGACGCCATCACCTCCGTTGCTTCCCAAAATAACACCCTAGAAAGCCCTGAATCCCCTCTCTTCATTCCCATAAACATTTTCCTTCGAATTAGTCTCCAGGCCTTCGAATATCCATTTTTGTGTCGCCGGAACCCTACTCCGGCGAACACAAGGTATGCCAAATTAACCCATTTTTACACCATAGAACCGCCTTGGCCCCCTCTACACTAATCTGGTAGTTTCTTGGCTCGAATGTAGCCAGAACTACTCGAATATCATTTTCAAAAATTTCTGGCCCTAAGACCATGCTCTAATCTTTATGATTTCTTGACCGTAGTATCCTCAACCACGTGTTTTCTTATGAAAACACATGGTTGGGGATGTTACGTGTCAAGAATCTCGAAAGATTCTTTCAAGACTAACGGTTTGGAGTCCATCCATTGTAGCAGTAAGTTTCCTAGTTTAGTTTTATGTAATTTCTTTTCTTCTTCTCTTCTGAACTAGTCAATCATGTTTTCTTGTTAATTCTGATTTTTATTTAGCCACACAGTTGAGTTAAATTTTTAGCAATAATTTTAACAATTTTAATTCACTGTTAGTTTAGATAAAATTAGTAAATTTGTTTGCTATCGATTATCTTTTAATGTCATTTTTAGATAATAAGTCATATAGGTGTTATTGATAATGTGTTACCAAATAATTGGTCGAATGTTCACATCTTTACTTCTCTGTTTATATGTTAGACCTGCTAGTTAAGTTATTTGAAGTTGGACTCTTTAAGTAATTACTTGGTTTGAAAGTCGACCCATAATTAGTTTGAGGGTCTGTTCGTTTTAGTTGATAATTGGTTATAGCTGATTCAATAGGCATTAGGAATAATTGTAGTAAGATAGCAGGGTTAAAAGTTTAGTTCAGTATTAGGGATACAGCTGAGAAGCTATACAGCTAACTTCAGTTGATTTATGCTGAAGTTTGAGGTCTGGGTAGGTTTTGTTTAAGTCAGTAATATCAGAAGGAAATCAAGGGTAATTTGGCCATGAAAAAGGGTAGAATATGGAGAATTAGTAATTGAAAGGAAGGGTTAAGGGTAGTCTAGGAATGTTGAGGCTCAAGGAGCATCCTAGAAGCTCCTAGAATAGGATTTTATTGCACATTCCTAAAACTAAGGCAGTAACTTGAGTAATAAATTAGGAAATGGGGGAGCAATTAGCTAATAAAGAAAATAAAAGGGTCTATCCCAGAGATTACAAACTGAGACCCACCCAGTTGAGTTTGGGGTCAACTTGACCCAGGGTCTATTTGGTTTTCAGGGTAATTTCAGGAACATCTGAGGGTAATTTAGGAATTTGTCTTAGGGAATCTTGCAGTAGCAAAATAGAAATCCCTAGAAGCTTCTAGTATGGGGCTCTAAATACAATTTCAGAAGTTGGGTAGTTATAACTTGGGTAATAAGTTAGAACTTGCGGGGTTAAAAAGGAAAATAAGGGGGGTCTTATAGTAAAAAACAAATTTCAAAGGGGGCTGCCTGATTTCTTCCTATAAATAGGCATG
>MU692905.1:0-92412 GCA_026770625.1 Nicotiana glauca
AATCTCCCAAGTGGCGACTCTGAAATTTAATAATAAATCTCGTTCCGATTGTCCTTTAAGTGGAAAAACTCCTTTTACGCCCTCACGGATGTAAGTATGAAAAAAGGAGGTATGACAGTCACCGCACAGGCTATACGAACTACGATTTAACCTGGTTGAGTTGTGTTGCACAATTCGGGACCCGGGTGACAGGTATTGAGTTCCCTGAAGGTATTGAGGCCTAGTCATCATGCTTAAGATCCTTGACCGCAGATAAGGTTGAATGGGCTTATGGATGGCTTCCTGCTACTGAAGCTGTATACACATCAGCAGAGGGCTCTTATATTCTTTTGATGGGTATTCGAAGCATACAACCTTATGCTCATTACCGAGTTTTGCGGCAGCTTGGAAGATTCCAAACAGTGCACAATGGTGAAGACCTGAGTGGGAAAGTCATTAAGTTAGGCCCGAAGGCTGCATTCCTTGAAGGCAGAATCAGAAAGATATGGAATGAGTGTCGGTTCCTCGAGCCTAAAACCATAGTACAGGACTAAGCTAGAGGCGAGGTAGATCCCAAATATTTGACGTAGTTTGGCAAAAGGTTTCAAATCCCTAAGAGACCCGCTAAAAGGCCACATGTGCAACAATTCACCGACGGGGCCCAGGTTCAATGGGATTGGCAAGCCAAGGAAAGGGAGTACCGAGCAAGAATAGGAAAATTGGAGCAACAGGTCTGAGATCTCCAATTCGAAAAGAGTGTACAGGCTGCAGCCGATGAAGGTGATAAAAAGAAGTTAGCTTAGGAGAATGAAGCACTAAAAGCCCAAATATAGCAAATGAAAATAGATGCCAGGAACCAAGAAAAAATTTTATCTGATGAAAGGTTGATTAAAGGGTTAAAGAGACAAGTCTTGGACTGCCAGGAATAGTTAGAAAAATCTGAGGCGAATATAGCAAGACTTCGGGCACATTGGGCCAAGGAGACTGAAGAAAGAGCCCAATTTGTACAACAAATGAAGAGAAACTACGAGGGAACCATTGCCAATATGAACAGAAAAATGAATACCCTAGAAGAAAAGGTAGCCCTGTGGGACAAAAAATTCCAAGCCGAGAGGGACCAATGCTATGGGTTGATTGCCGAGATGAAAATAGAAATAAAATTACTACAAGACCTTCACTTCTAGGACTCTCAGGTGCTAGAGGCTCGTGCCCAACAAATAAGTCGACTCCTCTAGGAAAAGGGCCGAATCAGGGAACGGATCCGAAGCATTGCAAATTATATTATTATGAAGTGTCAGGCCGGTGAGCGGATGGGTCGTACCACGTTCTTTGCCTCAGTGATGATATTTGTTCGCCAGGTCATGAATGATTTAGATCAGTTGCAAAGGGGTCTTGCAAGCAGGCCCGCGGCGATGCCAAATGATGCCCCGCGGGCCCGAGGATTTGAAGTTTTGATGTATTCTTAGTTGATTGAGTCTGTATTTTTTGCTTTTGAGTCTGTTTTTGTAATTTCCTTTTCTCAAGAAAAGAAAAATAAATAGTCTAGTAGCTTTTGTAATCGTAGCTGTTATTAATGAAAAATTGAAAATCCCAAAAAATTTGTTTTCTTACTTTTGCATTTATTTGCAAGAACTATGCTTGGTCTGATTCATGCGGGGCCATGATACGTAGGCAATCTACATAATATTCGACTGTAATCCTTAAAAAAAGAAATACGAGGGGGCGAATAAAAGGAAAAACAAGAGAGAAAAGAAACAAAAGCGAGAAAATAAGAAAAACTACGGCAAAAGAAAAGAGAAAAGCAGAAAATGAAAAACAAAAAAAAATGAGAGTAAAACAAAAGAGAGAAAATGAGAAGGGAACAAGAGAAAAGCCGGGATAACGCATGCAAACGTAGCAAACATGTAGATATTCATTTAACTGTATATGTGCATCACACTCCAATGTGCGGTTCCTTATATGTTATTTGTTTCAAACTAACCGTGGCTGCTGTCAAAATACAGCTTAGCTTTTAGAAATGGTGGTTGGTTGTGGTACGCTGGCATCACATCAATACTTCACCGGATCAAGAGGTAGCATAGAAATGTCTATAGATATGACGCTGCCTGCAATTCCCATATCTGAAGACAGCCCTGTCTCGGGGGTCCCATCCTCTGAGTCCCTTACAGCTGAAGAAAATTGGGTATTGCGCCTGCGACTCATGGAAATGTGGGATGCTTGGAACAATGGAAAGGAACCCCTAAGCGCCATCCCCAGATTCCCGGAGCTATTTCCTAGATCTGGAGGTGCTACTACTGTCCCTATCAGCCATCCAAACACCCTGTTGGGACATCCTACTATAACTGCTCACTTCCTAGGAACACCTTCTGAGGTTCGCCCCCAGGTGTTCCCATCAGGAACTGCTCCCAACATCTTCACTGCTCCACCATACTCTGCAACCACACAACCATCACTACCCAAGCATGTTGTTGACCCTTCAGTCTTCACATTCCAAAATCCCGTCTTCCAGGCTGACCCTCCTCATTATCCTCAATATACTAACTCTCAGCAGCCATCATACGAGCTTACACTGGGGCAGGAAAAAACCCCCAAATCCCCAGAGCAGGATGAGATGGCAAAGAGAATGAGAAGCCTTGAGCAAAGCTTGAAAAATATGCAAGGCTTGAGGGGGCAAAAGAGCGTCTCCTATACAGACTTGTGTATGTTCCCGCATGTACATTTACCGTCAGGGTTCAAAACACCAAAATTTGAAAAATATGACGGGCACGGCGACCCCATTTCTCATTTGAAGAAGTATTGCAATAAGTTATAGGGGATCGATGGCAAAGAAAAATTGTTGATGGAATATTTTGGGGAAAGCTTAATTGGTATCGCTTCAGAGTGGTATATGGATCAGGATGTATCGCATTGGAATATTTGGGATGATCTCACCCGAGACTTTGTTCGACAATTTCAATACAACATAGACATTGCGCCAGATAGGAACTCTTTGGCAAATCTAAAGAAAAAGCCCTCAGAAAGTTTTCGCGAGTATGCAATTAAGTGGCGTGAACAGGCGTCAAGAGTGAAGCCTCCAATGGATGAGGTAGAGATGGTCACTATTTTCCTACATGCCCAGGAAGCAGACTACTTTCAAAATATGTTGTCCGCCATGGGTAAGCATTTCGCAGAGGCAATAAAAATTTGAGAAATGGTAGAAAATGGGCTAAAAACGGGCAGAATCTCGAGCCAATCGGCCATAAGAGAAACCTCCCAAGTCATCAAAGACGGGTCTGGAGGAATGGCAAAAGGCAAGAAGAAAGAAAAAACAGTGATGGCAGCATCGGGAGGAAGAAGATACCGGGCTCCAAGACCCGTATTTTCTGAAAGAACCCCTCAACACTACTATCCTCACACTGATATGAACTATGCTCCCCCACTTTATGCGGTCATGAATGCTCAACCTTTCGGCCGACCGCAACCACAGACTAACCTAAATCCACCTCCATTCCAAAGAAACCAAGCTCCTTACCAGAACCAATATAATCCCCGACCACCGCAAAATAACTTCCGCCCTCGGGGACTACCCAGACGATCAAAGTTTACACCGATTGGTGAACCCTATTGCAGTTTGTTCCCAAAGCTCATCCAGATGAATCTGCTGCAACCTATTCCCCAAAACAGGCAGAACTCGGAATCTCCAGCCTATCAAAGGGGTATCCATTGTGCCTATCATTCAGTAGCTGAAGGGCATAGTACTGACAACTGCTGGACATTAAAGAAAGCTGTGGAAGATTTGATTGAACAAGGAAAAATAGTGTTGAGGGATGAAGAATCCCCGAATGTGACCAATAATCTATTGCCCGATCACAACAACGGGCCGGTAATCGGTATAATTTGTGAAGACTGGGAATTTGATCCAACCCTGAAAGCCATAATCGCTATTGCCGATGTAGAAAGGAAGCCCAAGGCAGCCCCGAAGCAGGAAAATGGGGAGAAGAAGAATAAAATAGTCAAAACCGAGCCAGAGAAGAAAACTAAGACAAAAGCAGAGCCAGTGCCTCCTAAACATGAGGTTCTTTATGTTCCGCGAGGTTTCCAAGAGAAACCACTAGTTGTGAGCACTCCGAGGAAGTGTGAAGTGAAGAAGGGGATACAAATGCACGTGCCGAAAGTGGCCTATATGGTGTGGGGGACAATTAAACCGCCTCGACTGAGTGAGCCAGTGGTTATTAGACGCATACCACAGAAGCTAATGACCGACCCCTCTGCAGTGCCTTGGAACTACCAGCAAACAGTGGTTACATACAAAGGTAAGGAAATTTCGGGAGAACTCCTAGGAACAGTCTCTATTGAATTATATTCAAATGTAGAAGAGGTAAACAACGCCACACAAAAGCGCTTTCCATCTAAGAAGCCAGTAAGCGCCGAAGAAGTAGATTCCTTCTTTTAGAAAATGAAGATGCCTGATTACGAAATGGTGGAGCAATTGAGAAAGTGTCCTGAGCAAGTGTCATTTTTGTCATTGGTGACCAAATCTGCCGAACATCAGAAGATCCTTACGAAAACCTTGAATGAGGCATATATGCCAATTGAAACGTCAGTTGAACAGCTAGAAAGGCTGGAAAAAAGATTTTTTGCCATCAACCAACTCTCTTTTAGTAAAAATGATTTGCCTCCAGAGGGAGCGGCCCACAACAAAGCCTTGCAGCTGACTGTCAAATGTGAGGGTTACTACGTCAAACGAGTCATGGTGGATGGAAGCTCGAGGGTTGACATCTGCCCACTCTCCACGTTGTAAAGAATGGAAATCGAGACAGGAAGGATTCTTCCCAATAATGTTTGTGTGAGAGCCTTCGATGGTATTAAGAGGGATACCATCGGTGAAATTGATTTGATATTCAGCATAGGCCCAGTGGATTTCGAGGTAACCTTCCAGGTGTTGGACATGGATACATGTTACAACTTTCTTGTGGGAAGGACTTGGATCCATGCTGCAGGAGTTGTACCCTCCACCCTCCACCCTCCACCCTCCACCAGATGGTGAAATTTGATTATGAAGATCAGGAGATCGTGGTCCATGGAGAAGATGAGAAATCCATATATCGTGACCCATCTATCCCATGCTTGGAGGAGAGGGAAGGAAGTGAGCATATTGTCTATCAAGCCTTTGAAATTGTGGTAGCTGACCAATACGAGGAGGGAAATCCGTGCCCCCTACCTTTCCTATTTAATGCTTTAATCATGGTGGCCAAAGAGATGACAAGACACGATTTTAAACCAGGAAAAGGTTGGGAAAAGCCTTGCAATGAATATCCGAGCTTGTAACTCTACCCACAACAGAAAAGTATTTCGGGATAGGCTTCCACCCTACCCTAGATGATGAGAAATGGGCCGAAGAATGAAAGAAGGAAGGATGTGTTCTGCCACAACTATTGCCACATCTGTATGAGACCTTTGTCAAGCCAAAGTATGGTGAAGAAGATGACGATGAGGTCTTCACGGCTGAGGAAATAGAAGATATCCATGGAGCTGTGAGGCAAATACTTTATGAAACCAACATGGTTCATCCAGGGGAAGGGACTAGCACCGCTGAGGTGCTCTACACGGGACCAGATGCTAAGCTCCAAAATTGGAAGGCTACGCCATTTCCGATCAGGCGGGAGTCCCGGTAGACTAGCCCTGTCACCTTTTCTGCATCTCGAGTTGTTTCAGGGTGTAACTCAGATGTTTTTTTAGTTCCTTGTCTTTTAGATTCCAGAATGTAAACCCTGTTATCTTTCCAAATTCCAAGAAATGAAATCAATATTTCATTGTCCATTTTCTCTTTATTCTTTCTGATTTTTGTTATTTTTTCCCTTTTCATCTTTTCTTTTCAGTTATAATAATGCGGCTTTAAACAACATGACATGCCTGCAGACTTCATGCCCAGACTCAAACACGCTGTCTAACTGTGAAATAATGAATTAAGAACCGGAATATGACGAAGAAGAGGCTTTTAGGGAAATAAACCGAGAATTGGAACAATTTGAGAACAAACCTAAGCCAAATCTGAATGACACTGAACCGGTTAATTTGGGAAGAACCGAAGAAATAAGGGAAACCAAAATAAGCATTCACACAGATGAGAAAACTCGGGATGCACTAATCCAACTCTTGTTTGAGTTTAAAGACGTGTTTGCTTTGTCGTATGACGACATGCCAGGACTGAGTGTGGATCTAGTGGTGCATAAATTGCCAATTTACCCTGATTGCCCTCCAGTGCAGCAAAAGCAAAGAAAGTTTAAAACTGATATCAGTGATAAAATCAAAGAAGAAATTACAAAACAACTGAAGGCGGGGGTAATCCTAGTAGTCCGATATACTACATGGCTAGCCAATGTGGTTCTACTGCCAAAGAAAGACGGGAAAACCCGTGTGTGTGTGGACTACTGAGATTTGAATAGGGCAAGTCCTAAAGATAATTTCCCTTTGCCTAACATCCACATCCTTGTTGATAACTGCAACAAACATGAAATATAGTCCTTCATGGATTGTTACGCAGGATATAACCAGGTGTTGATGGATGAAGAAGATGTCGAGAAGACAGCCTTCATTACACCCTGGGGTACCTACTATTATCGGGTCATGCCATTTAGGCTGAAGAATGCCGGGGCAACTTATATGAGAGCCATGACTGCCATTTTCCATGACATGATGCATCAAGAGATAGAGGTGTATATGGATGATGTAATCATTAAGTCCCGAACTCAAAGTGACCATGTGCGAGATTTGAGAAAGTTCTTTGAACGGTTGCGCAAGTATGATTTGAAGTTGAAAAATGTGCATCTGGAGTCCCATCAGGCAAGCTCTTGGTTTTCATAGTTAGTAGGAGAGGTATCGAGTTAGATCCAACAAAGATAAAGGCTATTCGAGATCTACCTCCTCCGAAAACTAAGAAAGACGTGATGAGTTTATTGGGAAGGTTAAATTATATCAGTCGGTTCATTGCTCAGCTGACTACCACATGTGAGCCTATATTCAAACTATTGAAGAAAGATGCAGCAATCAAATGGACATCTGAATGTCAAGAGGCTTTCGACAAAATCAAGGAGTATCTATCAAATCCTCCAGTATTGTTCCAACCGGAGCCTGGAAGACCCCTTTTCTTGTACCTGACGATTTTGGAAAGTTCTTTTGGCTATGTTCTTGGGCAGCATGATATAACCGGCAAGAAAGAGCATGCAATTTACTATCTAAGCAAGAGGTTCACCAGCTACGAAGCCAAATACACTTTGTTGGAGAGAAGGTGTTGTGCCTTGATGTGGGTCGCTCAAAATTTGAGACATTATCTACAAGCCCATACTACCTATCTCATAACCAGGTTGGATCCTTTGAAGTACATATTCTAGAAGCCGATGCCCATTAGGAGACTGGCAAAATGGCAAATCTTTCTCACTGAATTTGACATAGTCTACGTCACTTGCACGACAATGAAAGCCCAGGCGTTGGCAGATCATTTGGCTGAAAACCTCGTTGACGAAGAATACCAACCATTGAGCACGTACTTCCCAGATGAAGAGGTTAATTCGGTAAAAGCCATCTCTGAGGACACTCATGGTTGGAAAATGTTCTTTGACGGAGAAGTAAATGCAAGAGGTGTAGGCATTGGGGCAATCTTGATATCACCCAATGGTCAGCATTACCCAGATACAGCTAGGCTCCGATTTTTCTGCACGAACAATACAACTGAATATGAAGCCTACATCATGGGCATGAATATGGCAATTGACCAAGACATTGAAGATTTATTAATCATAGGGGACTCTGATTTGATTATTCGGCAAGCCCAGGGAGAATGGGATACTCGAGATGTTAAGCTCATTCCTTATCGGCAACATGTGGAAGATCTCACCAAGTGCTTCAAGTCGATAGAGTTCAGGTATATCCCTCGGTGTCACAATGAACTAGCTGATGCACTCGCCACTCTAGCTTCAATGTTGCCTTACCCGGGTAATGCTTATATTGACCCGCTGGAAATTCAAATCAAAGAAAAGCACAGGTATTGTCATGCGGTCGAGGCGGAACCCAGCATTCAGCCTTGGTATCATGATATCAAAAGATTTCTGAAAACACAAGAACACCCCAAGCAAGCCACTGGAGATCAAAAGAGAACCATCATACGACATGCTAGTGGTTTCTTCTTAAGTGGTGACGTCTTGTACAAAAGGACCCCGGACCTTAATTTGCTAAGATATGTTAATGCTGAGGAAGCCGGAAGAATTATGCATAAAGTAGACGCGGGAGTATGCGGACCTCATATGAATGGTTATGTGTTGGCAAAGAAAATTCTGTGAGCGGGTTATTATTGGATAACTATGGAAAAGGATTGCTTCAACTTTATTCGGAAATGCCATCAATGTCAGGTGCACGGTGATTCGATTCATGCCCCTCCAATGGAGCTTCATCCGATGTCAGCACCTTGGCCGTTCGTCGCCTGGGTATGGATGTCATTGGGCCGATCGAGCCGAAAGCTTCAAATGGGCATAAATTCATATTAGTTGCGATCGATTACTTCACAAAATGGGTCTAAGCCATCACACTCAAGAAAGTCACTAAGAAAGTTGTGGTAGACTTTGTGCACTCCTATCTCATTTGCCGCTTTGGCATTCCTGCAACTATTATTACCGACAATGCTGCAAACTTGAACAGTCGTATGATGGGAGAGGTATGTGAACAATTTAAGATAACGGATAGAAATTCTACTCCTTATCGGCCAAAAGCCAATGGTGTCGTCAAAGCAGCAAATAAGAACATCAAAAAGATTTTGAGAAAGATGATTCAAAGCTCCAGGCAATGGCATGAAAAGCTGCCTTTCTCATTACTCGGGTATTGTACCACAGTGCGTACATCAATCGGAGCGACCCCATACTTGTTGGTTTAAGGAACTGAAGCTGTCATACCTGTGGAAGTGGAAATTCCTTTGCTTCGCATAATTGTTGAAGCAGAAATTGAGGACAGCGAGTGGGTTAAAACCCGACTAGAGCAGTTGTCACTAATTGATGAAAAACGGATGGCTGCAGTTTTCCACGGGCAGTTGTACCAACAAAGAATGGCCTGCTCCTATAACAAGAAAGCGCGTCCCAGGAATTTTGAAGTGGGACAGCTCATGCTCAGATGCATTCTCCCTCATCACCAGGAAGCAAAAGAAAAATTCGCTCCTAGTTGGAAGGGATACATCATTCGAAAAATATTGCCGGGAGGAGCATTGTATTTGGGAGATATTGAAGGAAATGATCCTGAAACATTTGTGAATGCAGATGCAGTAAAAAGGTACTACGTCTAATTCTCCTGGGGTGATGGCTTTTGTGTAATAGAGATGACGAAGGCTTTCCTTCCCGCTATCCCAAACACTATCAATCCTTCGTAAACCCTTTGAGCCGGTTCCGCTTCTTTGGCTACCCTCTTTGGAACACGAAAGTAAAAAGAAAAAAGAAAAAGAAAAAGAAAAGAAAGAAAAAAAGAGAAAATAAAAACAAAACAAAACAAAAACAAAACAAAACAAAATTATTTCTTGAACTACGTTTGACTTGATTCCGAAAGGATACGTAGGCAGCCTCTCGCTGGGGTTCAGTCAACCAAAATGAAAATCCCAATTCCCCCAAAAGTTGAAACTGGGGCAGATGATATAATGGTTCGGCCGTGAGTCCGCCAAAATGGTTCCAAAGTTGTACTTTTGTCCCAAAACTCTTTTACCCAAAGACCTTGTTCAAGTCCTTCCGATCAATTGGCAAAGGTAAGGAAATGAAAAGCGTTATCTGGCACAATTCAAATTGAGAGAAATAAAATGAGAGAGTCTTATTGGTGAAAACCTTTGAGCACCATAAGGTTATGGCGAGTAGAGAAAATGAAAATGAGAGAGTCCTATTAGTGAAAACTCGCAAATAGCACTATCGGGCGACGGTGAGAAGATAAATGAGAGAGGTCGATTGGCGAAAACCCGCAAAGGGCGCTGTCGGCCGAAAAGAGGACATTTCACCACTGAAAGAGTCCTGGCAAGGTTCCCTGGTTTTGAAATGTGGATCAATGGGTGCACGAGAAGTTGGAAAGTTTGTGTGGGTCGGGCGTCCAGTCCAAGAAGCATGTCATGTTCATTTGAAGCCAGCATGCACCCCAGATAAGTCCTTCTTTTCCCCCGAAAGGGATGCTTCTCTTTAAACTCATATGCTTGACTTTTGTATATTTCTTCCTTAAATCCCTTTCGGCTTAACTCTGATTCCATAACTATTGCAAAGAAAAGGTGACAGGACTATTCCTACAGGGCTCCGCCTGGCAAAAGCCAAAGAAAATACCCAGCCTTAGCGGGTGCGTCAGGCCAATCCCGATTGACCATGGTGGTTGATGCTTCACGGCAAAGACATTTGAAAAGAAGCAAAGAAAAAAGGCAAAGGTCCTAAAGGCAGAATAAGCTGAAAAGCCGGAGCCCACATGGGCGAGTCGTAATGAAACCCTGAGAGTTGAACCCGGTCGATTTGAAAAGAGATTCACCCTCAAAGCCAGCGAGTTGCAAAGTTCTCAACGGAAAAGGGGGACGGGATCAAGCAATTGGGATGATCAAGGCCACAAAACCAACTACCATTTCAAACTAATAAATTGTTCTTTATTGAAAATAGGTTCCATTCAAAGCAACCATGCAAGAAGCAGGTGCAACCCAAAAAGAAATGAAATGCACAAGAGCTGAAACAGCTTTGCAGCAGGAAAACGACCAAAAAGGAAGTTTCCCTAAATTTCTTTCATGCGTTTTGCTAAATAAAAAAGGAAAACATATAAAAAGAAAAAAAAAGAAAATGAAGAAGAAAAGAAATGAAAATGAAAACCCCAAAAGAAAAACAAATCATGGTAGCAAGGAGATTTTTCTTTCCAAATCCCAACCAAAAAATCGAGGATCTCCCTGGCATAACCCAAGGAGCTTTTTCTTTCCAAATTCCAGCCAAAAAATTGAGGATCTCCCTGGCAAAACCCATGGAGCTTTTTCTTTCCAAATCCCGGCCAAAAAAATCGAGGATCTCCCTGGCAAAACCCAAGGAGCTTTTTTTTTTCCAAATCCCTACCAAAAAATCGAGGATCTCCCTGGCATAACCCAAGGAGCTTTTTCTTTCCAAATCTCGACCAAAAAATTGAGGATCTCGCTGGCAAAATCCAAGGAGCTTTTTTTTCCAAATCCCGGTCAAAAGACCGAGGATCTCCCTGGCAAAACCCAAGGAGCTTTTTCTTTCCATATCCCGGCCAAAAAACCGAGGATCTCCCTGACAAAACCCAAGGAGCTTTTTCTTTCCAAATCCCGACCAAAAAACCGAGGATCTCCCTGGCAAAACCCAAGGAGCGTTTTCTTTCCAAATCCCGGCCAAAAAATCGAGGATCTCCCTGGCAAAAACCAAGGAGCTTTTTCTTTCCAAATTCCGGCCAAAAAATCGAGGATCTCCCTGGAAAAAACCAAGGAGATTTTTCTTTCCAAATCCCGACCAAAAAATTGAGGATCTCCCTGGCAAAACCCAAGGAGCTTTTTCTTTCCAAATTCCGGCCAAAAAATCGAGGATCTCCCTGGCAAAACCCAAGGAGCTTTTTCTTTCCAAATCCCGGCCAAAAGTCGAGGATCTACCTAGCAAAACCCAAGGAGCTTTTTCTTTCCAAATCCCGGCCAAAATCTTAGGATCTCCCTGGCATAACCCAAGGAGCTTTTTTTTTTCAAATCCCGGCAAAACCCGAGGTTCTTTTTTCTTTCCGTCCCGGCATAACCCGAGAACCTTTTCTTTTTTGGGCATAACCCGGTCATTTTCTAGCATAACCTGATATTCACAAGGATACACAATGCTAATTTGATTTCTTAGATATGTGTCACAACTAACTAATAAAATTTTCCTAGTGAAAACTGGGGCAGAAAATTTCGTTCGTTTGTTTGTTTTGGTATCTTAAGCGGGTTGACCTCAAGACACAAGGTGCGAGATGACCAATGGAATGACTCTCAATCCAGAATCAATAAAAGAAGAAAAGAACAAAAGAAATGAAGTGAAGAAAGCAAGGGCACAGATTGCTCAAAATTTGATTGAAGTCGCAAGTTCCGCTGATCCTGTTTTGACCCAGTGCTGCATGAAGAAGTAAACACCTACAATTTGTGAGCATCAAGATTCAGATCGAAGTCCACAACCAAATCAGCTAAGACTCAAGATCAAGTTTCAAGAGAATTATAGATAGGAATCTTGTAACTCATAGTTGATAGGCATAGCTAGCTTAGCTTTGATTTTCCTTTTGGTGTAATAAGGAGGTCAGCAAGCAGTAGCAGCAGAAACAGAAGTGAAATTCACAGTCCTAGTAGTTCCAGCTACCAAACCTTCCAAAACTACACTGACCTGATTCCTTTATAGCCAAGGATATGTAGGCAACCTTTGAAGCAAGGTTCAGTCAGACGGTTTTCAAAATGCTTCTCCTGGAGTGCCAAGCAGGCAAAAATCTCTCATATTGCTCATTTATCTTTGCCCGAAAATGCTTCGAGCAAAGAAGGGCAGCTGTGAGCATGTGATTTTTGTCACGCTTAAATTACTCCTACAAAATTCCTTAGAATTAGGATTTTTTTCTTTATTATTTGAATTTTTAGGAATTAATTGCATGATTTTGTGTCTTGTTTGTATTTTTGTGTGCATTTTTAGTTGCCATAATTTATTAAAAAAAAAGGTAAAAAAAATAGTGCATTTGCATTAGAATTCAATTTTATATTTTTAGCTTTACTAGTTAATTAATATAACAAAAATAAGAGAAAAATAACAAAATTAGTCTTTTTACAATTTTTAATTTTACATTTTACATTTTTGGCTTCGTTTCCTTTTAAATTAGGATTTGGTTTCTTTTTAGAAAATTAATTAGTCTAAATTTGGGAGTTAAATTAGGTTTTGTTAGTTTTAATTTTGCAAAGAAATAAATAAAACAAATAAATAATAGGGAAAACAAAGTAGCAAAAAAGGAGAGAATTAATAAAGGGATCCAGGCCATCTTTTTTTGGGCCATTGTTTCATTGCAAAGACACAAGCCCAATCAACCCAAAACTCAGTCCCCACCGGTCCAGCCCAAACGCCCATTAACCCGATCCAATATCTAGGTTACAAAACGACACCGTTTGGTATAATGCAATCCAAGACGTCTATTATCTTCAATGCAACGGCCTCCGATGGATCTTAATGTTACATAAAAATATCTAAAAAATCTAGAAACCCTAAAAACATCTCCCTCTTCCTCGTACTCATTGCTCCGCCACCCTCCGCCATAAGCCGCCGGCCGAAAATCGTCTCCGCCGGCGACCGGCATTCAATGATGCCCAAAATTACCCCATCTCTTCTCCTCACTCCCCTCTCCCCAAATCCACCCTCGGTTTGCTTCAAATCCCAATAATACACCCTAAATCTACCAAACCCTGGGCGGCGGCGCCGCCGTGTACGGTGGCGCCACCACCAAATAACCCCAAATTTGTACCATATAACCCCCTCACCTTCCTCTACTTAACCTCCAAATTAGAAGCCCCAAAACCAAACGAAACCCTATTAATCTTGGATCTAGGTTTTTTATTTCAAAACTGTTTTGGATTTTCAAGAACTCGAGGGGATTTTTTTTAATTGATGTTATAAGTTTTATAAACATTTAACATTAATTAAAAAATCAACTTCGATAAATCAATCAAAACGAAGAAAAACAACGGTGAGTTTTGTTTTTATTTTTAATTTTGCTTATTTTGGTTTTCTCGTCGCATCATTCTGACTGATTTTTGTTTGATTCCTGTTTTGATTTCCTGCTTACTCTCGTTTAGTTCATGCCTCATTCATGTGTGATTCCTATTCCTTCCAAAATTTTAGTCATTATTTTTATTCGTTTTTATTATTTTGTTTTCTCTTTGTCTGTTTTTATTGATTAATGATTCTGTGTTAGTTCATGTTTAATTGTATAGTTTAAAAGTTTGATAGTTAATTTTTTTTATTGATGGTTTGGTAATATATAAATTAGGATTAATCGGTAGTTTCATTTAGTTTTGTTAATTCAATTCTATAGTTTTGAACCTGGTTGGATATAGCTGAATAGTTTGGTCTTTTAATTATTACTAAATAAGGTAAAGGGGGCTGGGGGTTATAGCTGATAGTTTAACTAGTGTTAGTAATTTTAGGGGGTAATCAGGGGTAGTTTGGGTATTGGAAATGGCTCATTTTGTTAAGGCTAAGCAATTTCAGAATAGAAGTAAGGGTAATAAAGGTATTCCACATGTAGAAAAACACCCTATGTCCTTCTAGAAGGGGGTCTTAGTGTAAGTTTCAGGATTCTTAGAGCAGTAATTTGAGACACAAGTCAAAATTTTAGGACTAGGAAGTAATTTCTGTAAAATAAAAAGGTGGGAAAATTGGGAATGAGTTCCAGAACCTTCTGCCCTTTTTTCTTCCTATAAAAGGCATATCTAGTGCCTTGAAAAACAAATTTTGAATCCTTTAAAAAATTCCCAAAAGTTTTACACCCTTTGAAAAATTTCCAAAGTTTTACACACCTGAAAATTTCCTGAAGAGTGTTCAACAAGTTTCCAATCTGAAATTCAAATTTCAAAATTCCAAATCTTCAAAAACTAAAAAATAAGTAAAACACCACCGAAAATTCCAAAAAAAACACTGTTACCTTGAAATTTTGAGTTTGTTTGCAAGTTAACTGTTCATTCTAGATTTCCTAGTGTTATGAGATTAATTTAGAGATATTTCTGGTGGTTAGTCAAGCTTTTCCTGGGTAATCTACTGGCAGAAATAATTCTGGATGTGATTTCGAATTTGGTGGGTTCTATTTTTAGGCTATTTTGATCATTTTGCTGGTGCTGCTTCTTCTTCTTTCACTTCTGGAATTCTAAGGCTATGTTGGATTCGAGTTTTCTATTGTTGTCTGCTATGTACTGCTGCTGATCCTTTCCTTCTATCTTCCTGTAATTCCAGGTACATGCCTAGCCTTGAGTGACATATCGAAGCTGTAATCAACTTGTGCGGAGGTTTAAATAATGCAAACGTTGTTGTTTTTAGTCTAATGATATGTAAAACCATTTATGAGTACACTATTCTCCTGTTGTTCGATTACTAATACATAGTAAAACTATAAATTGGTTTGTAATTGAACTCTGGGCAGTTTAACATGGTAGGATTTGGATTATGAGCTTGGTTGTTAAATTAGTTTGCCTAATCAGTTATACACCATGCCTGTGTTAGCCTCTGATTTAATCATGTTTGTTTATCGTTTGAAATTTGTGAATCACTGTTGCTTATTTGGTTTAGACACATTCACGAGAATTTATCCTTGCTATTTGAGTCGTTCAGGAGTATTGTGCAGGCTTTGTTCCAGGATTTAAGAGTTGTTTTTTTAATTTTAGTTTCTCGTGCATTACAGTAGTCTTTTATCTCACTTTTAAAATTTTCATATTCTATTATGGTTAAAAGAGGCTAATATTCTGTGGTAAATATCCTTCTTCAATAATTAAGAAACTAAAAGTGCTTGGATAAGCAGTTTAAGTAATCATTTGGTCTAGTGTTATTAGAGTATAAAATTGCATAATACTTAAATCTTCCTATGTTGATTGAGGACTTGAGAATTGCTGGGAATTATTCAACCGTTACTCCCAAGTCTAAATGGAATTGGGCCTACATAATGACAGGCCCAATTTTCGACACCAGGTCCGTGTCTGGCAGTGTTGCATTAAACCTGTATTGGGATAAGTTTGAAGGCCCAAATTGATAGAAGTCAAAACCCCTTTAAAAATTATATTAGGAATATGGGGAATTATTTTGCAATATAAATTTAGGCCTTCGAGTTAGGTATCGGGTTCAAATTAAGAGGGTCCTCCCTTTTTTTTGAATTCGAACTTGAACTCGAGGCCATAAATGCAAATTAATTGGGCTCTTTTAGAGACAAAATAAATGGAAAATCGTAGTTTGCTTTAGGGTGGCCTTTAAATAAAAATGAGATGAGCCTCGCCAACAAAACACATAAATTGCAGGGCTCTCATTAAATGCTCAATTAAAATACTTAGAATTTGGGGCGTGCCGTCTAGCGAATTTCACGGCCCTCCGCAAAGATAATAACCCGTTAGTCGCTTTAGGTGTGCTTTTTAATAGTTTTACCTTCTTAAATACGGGTGTGCATTTCATGCAACCCAAATCCAAATCCAAAAACGTTGAATAATAATGTGTCGAGGATTCGGGTGCATTTCATATGACGTGATCCGAAAACACATTTTTAAACGACGTTCACTTTCTTAAAAATTAACTAAAAGCGTTAAATAATCTTAAAATTGCACTATAGGTTTGAACATGTATAACAATCAGATTTTAGTCATTTATAATAATTTAAGTGACCGTTCTAGAATCACGGGATGCGGGGGTGCCTAACACCTTCCCTCGGGTCAACAGAATTCCTTACTCAGAATTTCTGGTTCGCAGACTCCAATTGGGAAGTCGAAAATCTTCCTCGATTTGGGATTTAAGTTAAACCGGTGACTTGGGACACCAAAAGCCAACCCTATCCCAAGTGGCGACTCTAAAAATTGAATAAATGATCCCATTTTGAATAATGTTACTCTAAATGGAAAAACTCCCTTATACATTATCCCTCGGGGTAGGTGTGTAAAAAGGAGGTGTGACACCTATTGGTAAGATCCCATATCCTTCCAAACTATCCTTAGGCGCATACTCATCCTACTACTAAGCCCTATACAGCTCCGCCAGGCAACTCACTCCTTCAATCAACTGTTCGGTCTGCGCTCCCTAAGCCTGGCCTTTTAGAAGTTTAAAACTCCGCCCGACACTTCCCACATGCCTTTCTCATCTTTTGCTACCCAGTCGTTGTCTTAATAAAATTTATCTTCATAGAACTCGAATCCACAATTTGCTACTAACCCCAAACCTTTCCGAAGGTCGTCTTTATTGGACCGTCAACATCTTGAAATACTGATTTAGTCCAGAACCACCGTACCCTGCGATATTTGGTAGTTGTACCTCCAATACTATTTTGCAATATCTTGCCCCAAAGGTGATTTGTAGCAGGTCATAACGCTGACAAACTTAAAGCGTTCAATTAGGACAACAACACCCCCATATAGAGGAGAACTCCACCACGCTTGCAATTACCACATTTCATTACTTCCACCAATCCACATCTGACTATCCTTAGTTCGATTGACTTTCCCCTGCCGGGAATAAAATGTTGAATCCCCGTGATTACACACTGAGTAAACCTCCCTTCAATTCATTCACTACCCTGACACGTGGGCAATCGCCCTATCATCACAACAACACTGCGGAATAAACACTCATAAGTATTATGGCAATCTGTGCCTAGCCTCAAGGCTCTTAGAAGTTTTGTTACTAAGTTGAAACAATAGAATATCCCCCCGTAATGCGACTATAATAGTCCAATCAACTATACTGGGAAAATCATCCCGCACCACATTTGTAGTGCCATTACAATCCTTTAATTTTCGATTTATATCAAGCGCTGGCGTCGCGTAAGATTGAGTGGGAAGGAATCAAAGGCATAAGCCTCAAAGGAATCGAACCGCACGATAAGGAAATCAAGAAAGAAAGTACTCCTAACAGTCCTGTAGCTTCCGAGGATAAATACAGACGTCTTCGTACCGATCCACGAGACTCTACTAGACTTGCTCATGACTCATGAAACCGACGGGAACCTAGTGCTCTGATACCATGTTGTCACGACCCAAAATCCACTAAGGTTCGTGGTAGCGCCGGACACCTCTGTCAGGCAAGCCAACTAAATTATCAATTAATCCTCTTTTAATACTTTTGAAAATACAAGATTTCTCTTTTAATTTTTCATAATGAAAAACAATCATTACTTCGATTCAAATTAAACAATAAATGATTAGTACAATTCCTTTGAAACTATCCCAGAAACCCGGTGTCACAAGTGTATGAGCAACTATCGATATGGAAAATAAAATACAACATATGTCTGAAATACAGTGGACACGGAATAAATACTGGAGGGAACTACACTAGTTGCGGATCGTCTTGAATAATGCAGCTCACCTAGTCCCAAAGTCATCCATACTGCTACGCCCAATAGGCTGCTGGAGGGGTGGGTGTGTGTGTGTGTTTATATATATATATACCTGTGCAACAAAAATGCACAGAAGTGTAGTATGAGTATGTAATCAACGTGTACTAAGTGAGTGTCCTGCCTAATCCCGAAGGGATAGATACGAGATGGTCAACTTTGACGCTCTCTAATGGTCCAATAATGATTCATCCTTAACATGTATATATTAAACAATGGATTTATTTTATAAACATGATTCTAATCCAGATAGAGGAAACAAGTAAGCACGTAATTCTTTCATAGGAAAAATTTTCAGAATTTCTCTTTAAATATAATCCAAATATTTCTAAGCCACAAAAGGGCAATAATTACTTAATTAAGTTCAGGCAGCAACACAAGCATGCGCAAATCACACCGAGGCGACGGCCCGATCCAACATAAATAAAAGTGCACTTGCCGAGGGTTGACAGCGCGCCTATAGATGCATCTATTAATCTCTTGAGGGGTTCGGCCTGTTCCAAAAATAAACACGCACAAACAGACAATCAGTCAAGAAGTCAACATGGAGAAATTATCCAAGAAAGGCCAATTCTCTTTAATAATTTGAGAAAATGAAGCTTAGGTCCTTTTAGAAATCCATTTATTAATTTAATATGATTTAAGCAATTCAAACCATCAATGGTATCGCAATTAATTCAAATATAACATGCTTTTGGGTCCTACACTACCCAGACAATAGCATAATAGTAGCTACGCACGGACTCTCATCACCTCGTGCGTACGTAGCCCCCACAAACAGGAGCACATAGACAATTTAATTCACCTATGGGGTAAATTCCCCCTCACAAGATTAGAAAAGAGACTCACCTTGCTCCGAAGACTCATAACCGGCACTCTACATTCTTCCGAAGGCTTGAACCGAGGCACAATGCACCAAAACTAGCCAATTAGCGACAAACTAATGAGAACATTCTCAAATATCAAATTATGCAAATTCCCACTCAACTTAGTGAAATGACCAAAATGCCCTCGGGCCCAAGTGCCCGGAATCCGAAATTTCTCGAACATAAAGATTACCCATGACCTTAGGAACTCAAATATATAATTTTCTCTAAACTCCATACCCAAAATTGTGGCTAAATTCCAAAAATATAATTTTCTAGGTTTTCCTGGAAAACCTCAATTTTACACTAATTTTCATGCTTAAATCCATGCCCGGAATCCGAAATTTCTCGAAGATAAAGCTTACTCATGACCTTAGGAACCCAAATATATAATTTTCTCTAAATTCCATACCCAAAATCGTGGCTAAATTCCAAGAATATAATTTTTTAGGTTTTCCTGAAAAACCTCAATTTTACCCTAATTTTCATGCTTAAATCCATACATAATTAATGTATTTAACTCATAAGTGGGTGGGAATCACTTACCTTAGCATAGCAGACGAAAATCCCTCTTTGAAGCTCTACAACATTCGCCCCAAGCCATGAAAAATGAGAGAAATGAACTCCCAATCAAGATTTTAAACAAGCCTACTGCCCAGCAATTTTCGCTACTGCGGAACCATGTCCGCTTCAGCGGTCCCGCTTCTGCGGAGAGCTTGCCGCTTCTGTGGCTTCCACCCATGTCTAGTCCTTCCGCTTCTGCGGAAACCCAACCGCATCTGTGGATCCCTGCAGCTCCAACCAAAATCGCTTCCGTGGTCTCCCCTTCGCACCTGGGATACCGCTTCTGCGGTCCCCTTTTCCGCAGGAGCGGAAATACTAGAAGTAGCAGCTTCAGCACCTCTTCAAACTCCATATTCGATCCGTTAGCCACCCAGAATTCACCCGAGGCCCCCGGGACCCCAACCAAACTTACTATCCAGTCCCGAAACACATCACGAACTTGCTCGAGGCCTCAAATCATGTCGAACAATGCTCAAATCATGAATCAACCTTATCACGACCCAAAATCCACTAAGGGTCGTGGTGGCGCCGAACACCGCCATCAGGACAGCCAACTCAAATACTTAATTAAATCTCATTTTTTTGACCCTTTTGAAATCCAGGATTTTTCCTTGCTTATTAAGAAATTTTAAAGTATATAGTTTCAAATCAAGTTTAAATGTTGAACAGTTAATACAATACTTCAAACCATCCCAGAAACCCGGTGTCACAAGTACATAAGCAACTACTGATAAGGAAAATAAAATAAAACATCCGTCCGGAATATAGTGGACGGAAAGTAAATACAGTACACTGGAAGGGCTACCCTAGCTGCGGTCGCCTCGAATGATACAGCTCATCCTGGCCCAGAAACATCCGTGCTGCTACGCCCAGTAGGCTGCTAGAAGTATATATGTACCTGTGCAACAAAATGCACACTAGTGTAGTATGAGTACGTAATCAAGGTGTACTCAGTGAGTATCGCGCCCAATCCCGAAGGGGTAGAGACGACATAGCCAACTCCGACACTCACTAGAGGTCAATTAGCAATATTCTATAAGTGCGAGGATAATCATGGATTTGTATAAAAGTTCTAATTGTGAAGCCAGAAAAACAAGTAAACACCTTCAACAATAAATCAAGGGCTTCTAAAGTCTGTTCTTTATTATCTTATCAGTTTATATCAAGCCACGTAGGGCCAATTCCACATTTACAATTTTCAAGTAACAGATAAACATGCGCAAATTACACCGAGGCGACAGCCCGCTCCAACAGGAATGTAAATTGTGCACTGCGGAGGGTCGAACGGCACGAACCATAGATGTATCTATTCTCACCGAGGCGTTCGGCCAGTTCCATAAATAAACACATATCCTGCTCTCGAATCATTCATGCAACGCAGGCACATATAAAATAGATGCTCAAGTAGGAAATTAAGAGCTTATCGGGGATAATCAACCAAATAGAAAAATTTCTCTTTTTAGCCTTTCAGGGAAAATTTAACATTAAATATCTTTTTAAATTACTTTACCAATTCAAGGTGATTTAAACAATTCAAACTATCAAAGGGTTCATAGTAATCCAAGTAAAACATGTTTTTTGGGTCCTAGACTACCCGGACAATAGCATAATAGTAGCTACGCACGGACTCTCATCACCTCGTGCGTACATAGCCCCCACAAATAGGAGCACATAACCAATTTAACTCACCTATGGGGTAAATTCCCCCTCGCAAGATTAGAAAGGAGACCAACTCGCTCTGAAGGCTCACAACCGGCATTCTATATTCTTCCGAAGACTTACACCAACGCACAATGCTCCAAAACTAGCCAATGATCATATAAATCCATTAATATATGCTCAATTATACTTTACAACCCAATTTATAATAATTCCTAACCCTGAACGAAAAGTTGACAAAATTGCCCTCGGGCCCACGTGCCCGGAATCCAAAATTTCTCGAAGATAAAGGTTATCCATGACCTTAGGAACTCAAATATATAATTTTCTCTAAATTCCATACCCAAAATCGTGGCTAAATTCCAAGAATATAATTTTCTAGGTTTCCTACCAAAACCTCAATTTTCTACCCATTTTCATACTAAAATTCATACAAAATTAATGTATTTAACTCAAAATAGGTAAGAATAACTTATCTTAACATTGACGACAAAATATTCTCTTAAAGCTCCCCAAAAATCGCCCAGGCCATGAAGAAATGAAGAAGAAATGACCAAAATCTGACTTAAAACAACCCCTCTGCCTCCAGACATTTTCGTTTCTGCGGTACCATTGCCCCTTCTGCAGAAACCACTTTTGCGGTTTTGGGCCACTTCTGCGGTTCTGGACAAATTTGGCTGGACCGCTCCTGCGATCTAATTTCCGCTTAAGCGGAACCGCTTCTGCGGTTTCCTGACCGCTTCTGCGGTCCCAGGTCACCTCACTCCCAACCACTTCTGTGGTTACTTCCTCGCTTCTACGGTCCCATTTCCGCAGAAGCGGAAATACCAGCAACCAGCAACACTAGCCTTCCCAAAAATCGATTTTTCGATCCGTTAACCACCCGGAATCCACCCGAAGCCCCCGGGACCCCAACAATTATACCAACCAATCCCATAACACATTACGGACTTGCTCGAAGCCTCAAATCACATAAAACAATGTTAAAACCATGAATTACACCCCGATTCGAGCTGTATGAACATTGAACTTTCCAACTTCTATTTCCGATGCTTAAGCCTATCAAATCACGTTCGATTGACCTCAAATTTTGCACGCAAGTCATATTTGACATTAAGGACCTACTCCAATTTCCGGAATCGGATTCTGACCCCGATATCAAAAAATCCACTTCCGTTCAAACAACCCAAAACCCTTCAAATTTCTATCTTTATCCAAATGGCTTCAAAATGACCTACGGACCTCCGAATTCACTTCCGATCGCGCTCCCAACTCTAGAATCACCATACGGAGCTATTCCCAGTCTCAAAATTTCAAACGGACATCGATAACACTGAAACGCACTTCAAACCAAACATATGAAATTTCTTCCAAAATGCCAACCTCCACAATAGGTGCCAAAATGCTCCCAGGTTATCCTAAACCCTATCCGGGCATACACCCAAGTACAAAATCATCATACGAACCTCTGGAACCTTCAAATCTTGATTCCGAGGTCATTTACCCAAAATTCCAATCTTAGCTATTTTTCCCAACTTAAGGCTTCTGAAATGAGAATTTTCATTTAAATTTAACTTCGAACTTCCTGAATTTCAATCCCAGCCATACACACAAGTCATAATACCTGAAATAAAGCTGCTCATGGCCTCAGACTACTGAACAACGCGCTAGGGCTCAAAACGACCGGTCGGGTCGTTACATTTTCTCCCACTTAAACATACGTTCGTCCTCGAACGTGCTGAGAACTATATTGAAGTAGTCTGAAATTGATGTTTAACTTCTCATGCACCTCCCCGTGCTACCACAACTTAGCTCAGCATATTGTCTAAATAAATTCTAAAGATATTCCCTTTTATTCAAGCAAATAAGCCTTAGAGACCAATTCCAACATCTGGAATTCTATGTCAGGCATGTTTCCAACATACGATCACCGTATCAATCACTATACGTTGTACTCAAACACGACTGCATAATTCTACTGAATTCACACTTTGCATCACTTTACTCATAGGACCACAATAACATTTCTGTTTGAGTTAATCGAGATTCCACGAATCCGATGCTCCCATTGCACCTCATGACCTACATAGGTCTTACTCTAACTATTACAATACCGCCACGAAGGATGAGATGCCGAAATTCATAATCAACTGCCGAGTTAACCAACCATCGAGTCTATACCTCTGACAAGAAACATTACCACATTCTGAACCAAATAATGATGTTCGCTCCATAATATACTTTATATAGTCAGATTGCACTGATCCTAAATCCCACAATCTCATCGTACCCAGTACGAACTGCTCAGGCAATTAAGCACTTCGAATATGATCAAAAGTCTCATATGACGCCACAATGTGCCAATAGGCCACCAATCCAAACACAACACAAACGGAAATCGAACTCTGGAAGGAATTACCTAACCCCCCCCCCCCTAATACGGGCTTTCCTTAGAAGACATGAAGCACTATATACAAAATTAGCATATAGAAAATGACACTCAACATCACACTGTTACGGCGTGCAACCCGATCCATACATCATAACCATGGCGGCGTGCCACCCGATCCTCACAGTATAATCATGGCGGCGTGCCACCCGATCCAAATAACATACCCATGGCGGCGTGCCACCCGATCCACATGTAGGACTCATATAAAAAGATACATATAGGGCCAAGCTGCCCATTACAAGAAGATGTCGAATTTGGTCGCAAGCACGCTAAGTGCATAATACCATCCCTGAGAAAGCAAATAGCGCTATAGGCTACAAAACTCAAGCACAACTGAGGTGCAGTACAAGATCTGAATCTCAAGAGCCGTTTGTTCATAATACGACATTCCCACGCGGGTCCTCAACACATACACAATTCCTCAGGCCGTCTCACAACTTACACGGCGCAATGTATCACTTTGTGAAATATCTGACAATGAGATGGCACCCTGACTACTCCATAAGGAGCGCGTTACTGAAATGAACACAACTGGCCTGTCATAGCGCCCATATTCACATTTAAACTCATCCACCGACCTCAAGTCGATCCTGATCACATCAAATTAAGCCAATAACCTTCCAAAGGTCCATACTAACTTCCTTCTTCTCATAACACACAAGAACAACCGTCATAACCGGAGCAAACCTATTTGGTTCATAACCCAATAAACAAGGTGCCCTCCAGGCATAAATTCTCAAAGCAATGATATTACCCAAATTCCTTATACTTGATTTAAATCTTTAGTCAAACTAGTGGCCACATGCCACACTGGTACAATCTTCCCGTGGAACATGTTCCAACAATCTTCCGAAATAAATAACGGGTCCGCACATCTAAACCATCGGACGCACTAATGCTGAAAAGCAATCCAGAATCCTTAACTAAGATGTAAAACCTCTTCCACAACACATCTATCTCAGGTGACGCGGAGGACAATACCAATTTACTCTAATCATTCAACAATTTCCTTGCTTATCCGAGCCCGTGACATCCTTGTCAACACCGAACTGCAACCTTGACCCTCACTTCTAATTTCCATATCTCTCACCGTACCCAACATGCCAATATACGATATAACATAATTTTTCATCATAACTCTGAAATCATTAACATTTTAAAAATTCATCATATATGCACTTTTCACTTAACTCACTTCAGGAGATTCATAGAAACACACAGGTAAATTCCCATAACCGTAGAATATGCAAATCTGCAAGTAGTGATCTAAGCCACCATAGCTCTTCTGGAATCTGCTTCCACATATCAAGCCACGATAGTAAAATGGTTTAGAATGTTATCAATTACGGCGGATGACAAACCTCACATGTATCGCCACAAATCAAACGCATAACTCGATCACGCTGAATGAACGGATCACAGACCCCAACATGCCAAATTCAACTATGGCTAATCAATCCCTTTCCCTCCAATTTATCCTTGATTGCTTTGGAAATAATACTAATTCTCTTCAACGCATAACATACTCCCTCTTTAGTCACCCTGAGTGACATTGAATTGCGAGACCATGCTGTCTCAAATCTCATGAATTATTTCACATTTCTCAAATGCTACACCACAGGGTAACACATCATAGAACATTCTGGGCACCTTCTCATAAGCAGCTACAAAGCTTGATTCTTAGTTGTACTTATAGGCTTGAAATCGTTGAGCACCACACTTTAACTTCTGAATTCACTAGAACCATTATTGAGAGCCACCCACTCTGACTTGGTCCCAAATATAATTCTCTCCGTAGTTCTTATAACGCACGAATACTCTCTCGGTGAAGCACCCGGCGAAATCACTTCCTCTGAAACCTGTTTCTATACCAGGCATAAATCCTGAACCTTTTTCCAAGTCCGAACATGAGCCAAGAAGGATAACCATAGCACATCCTTAATAATTCCTCCGCTCATTTTACTACTTATGGTCTTTTCTCATAGTTGAATTAATCCATCAATATGCTAATAACTAGAAATCAAACAAGTAGTTAATCATAAGCGGTGGGACTCTCCCACTTAGCTTGAAGTCATCATCTCACCATTCTTGAGTTCGCCCGACCTTTTTACCTCTTATTGACATAACCTCGCGCCATAAGTTATCAAAATTTCTCGGAATTTTCCTGTACATCCCCATCTTTCATATTCTGAGACATCATCCACATTCGCATGACCGATATCTTCGTTGAACAACCAATATAATTCTTGCAGAAGCTTAGCCAACCAACCACTAATCTACTCACGGGGAATAACCCACCTAGGGGAATCGCCTCCCGACATCTTCCTACGCTGCTGCTCGGGGTACATTCACTGTGACACCAATAGCCCATCCTAAGTTCGAGCTCACCTTCCAGTTGCACAAGTCGGGCATCAATTAAATGTGCGGCAACATCCTTCCAAATTCAGGGTTATGCTGCACCCTCCTCCATTTCAAGTAGCTCCTTTCCGCCATATCAATCTTTTGCCTCATAATAGCCCATACTTCACATCATACCTGCAGGCTTCAATCACCAATCTTTAAAATCCCCAATTCGATCCAAACTCTCCTTAGGGCGTGTAGTCTTCCTACTACCAAGCCCATATGCAACACCCGCCACTCTCCCACTTTGGCGGAACTCAACTCCTTAATCAGTCACTCGACCTTGCTTCTCATACTTGGCCTTCTAGAAATTTTAAACATCACCTGACACTTCCCACATGTCTTTCCTCATACTTTGCTGCTCAATTGTTGCCTTAAATGAAATCTATCTTCGTGACACTTGAACCCACCATTGCTACTAACTTTAAATCTTTCCAAAGGTCATCTTTATCGAGCTGTCAACATTAGAAATTCTAATTCAATCTTAAACCACCGCATCATGTGATATCTGACAATTGTACCTCCAATATTATTTCACAATATCCTGCCATAAAGGCAAATTGTAGCAGATTATAACACGGACAAACTTAGAACCTCCAATTAGGACAACAGCACCACAATGTAGAGGAGAACTCCACCACGCTTGCAATTACCACGTTTCATTACTTCCACCGATCCACTTCTGACCATCCTCGGTTCGTTTGACTTTCCCCTGCCGGGAATAAAATATTGAATTCCTTGATTACACACTGAGTAAACCTCCCTTCAATTCATTCACTGCCTGACACGTGGGAAAACGTCCCACCATCACAACAACACTGCAGAATAATTGCTCATAAGCATCATGGCAACCTGTGCCTAGCCTCAGGATTCTTAGAAGTTCTGTTACTGAGCTGAAACAATAGAATATCCCTCCATAATGCGACTACCATAGTCCAATCAAGTATACCAGGAAAAAATCATCCCACACCACATTTGTAGTGCCATTTCAATTCTTCAACTTTCGATTTATAACAAGCGCTCGCGTAAGATTGAGTAGGAAGAAATCAAAGGCATAAGCCTCAAAGGAATCGAACCGCACATAAAAGAAATTAAGAAGGGAAGTACTTCTAAAAGCCCCGTAGCCTCCCGAGGATAAGTACAGACGTCTCCGTACCGATCCGCGAGACTCTACTAGACTTGCTCACGACTCGTGAGACCGACGGGAACCTAGTTCTCTGATACCATGTTGTCACGACCCAAAATCCATTAAGGGTCGTGGTGGCGCTGGACACCGCCGTCAAGCCAGCCAACTCAAATACTTAATTAAATCTCATTTTTTTGACCCTTTTGAAATCCAGGATTTTTCCTTGCTTATCAAGAAATTTTAAAGGATATTGTTTCAAATCAAGTTTAAATGTTGAACAGTTAATACAACACTTCGAACCATCCAGGAAACCCGGTGTCACAAGTGCATGAGCAACTACTGATAAGGAAAATAAAATACAACATCTGTCCGAAATACATTGGACGGAAAGTAAATACAGTACACTGGAAGGGACTACCCTAGCTGCGGTCACCTCGAATGATGCAACTCACCCAGTCCCAGAAACGTCCGTGCTGCTACGCCCAGTAGGCTATTAGAAGTATATATGTACTTGTGCAACAAAATGCACAGAAGTGTAGTATGAGTACGTAATCAACGCGTACTCAGTGAGTATCCTGCCTAATCTCGAAGGGGTAGAGACATGATAGCCAACTCCGACACTCACTAGAGGTCAATTAGCAATATTCTATAAGTGCAAGGATAATCATGGATTTGTATAGAAGTTCTAATTGTGAAGCCAGAAAAACAGGTAAACATCTTCAACAATAAATCAAGGGCTTCTAAAGTCTGTTCTTTATTATCTTATCAATTTATATCAATCCACGTAGGGCCAATTCCACATTTACAATTTTCAAGTAACACATAAATATGCGCAAATTACACCGAGGCGACAGCCCGCTCCAACAGGAATGCAAACTGTGCACTGCCGAGGGTCGAGCGGCACGAACCATAGATGCATCTATTCTCACCGAGGCGTTCAGCCAGTTCCATAAATAAACACATATGCTGCTCGCGAATCATCTATGCGACGCAGACACACATAAAATACAAGCTCAAGTAGGAAATTAAGAGCTTATCGGGTATAATCAACCAAATAGACAAATTTCTCTTTTTAACATTTTAGGGAAAATTTAATATTAAATCTCTTTTTAAATTACTTTACCAATTCAAGGTGATTTAAACAATCCAAACTATCAATGAGTTCACAATAATCCAAGTATAACATGCTTTTTGAGTCCTAGACTACCCGGACAATAGCATAATAGTAGCTACGAACGGACTCCCGTCACCTCGTGCGTACGTAGCCCCCACAAATAGGAGCACATAACCAATTTAACTCAACTATGGGGTAAATTCCCCCTTGCAAGATTAGAAGGGAGACTCACCTCGCTCCAAAGACTCACAACCAGCATTCTATATTCTTCCGAAGACTTGCACCAACGCATAATGCTTCAAAACTAGCCAACGATCATATAAATCCATTAATATATGCTCAATTATACTTTGCAACCCAATTTATAATAATTCCTAACCCTGAACGAAAAGTTAACAAAAATGCCCTCAGGCCCACATGCCCGAAATCCAAAATTTCTTAAAGATAAAGGTTACCCATGACCTTAGGAACTCAAATATATAATTTTCTCTAAATTCCATACCCAAAATCGTGGCTAAATTCCAAGAATAAATTTTTTTAGGTTTCCTACCAAAACCTCAATTTTCTACCCATTTTCATACTAAGATCCATACATAATTAATATATTTAACCCAAAATAGGTAGGAATAACTTACCTTAACATTGACGACAAAATCCTCTCTTGAAACTCCCCAAAAATCGCTCAGGCCATGAAGAAATAACCAAAATCCGACTTAAAATAACCCCTCTGCCTCCAGACATTTCCGCTTCGGCGGTACCATTGCCGCTTCTGCGGAAGCCACTTTTGCGGTTTAGGGCCGCTTTTGCGGTTCTGGCCAAATTTGGCTGGACCGCTCCTGCGGTCTAATTTCTGCTTAAGCGGAACCGCTTCTGCGGTTTCCTGACCGCTTCTGCGATTTCCTGACCGCTTCTGCGGTCCCAACTCACCTCACTCCCAACCACTTCTGCGGCTACTTCCTCGCTTCTGCGGGGCCGCTTTTGCGGTCCCATTTCTCCAAAAGCGGAAATACCAGCAACCAGTAACACCAGCCTTCCCAAAAATCTATTTTTTGATCCGTTAACTATCCAGAATCTACCCGAGGCCCCCGGGATCCCAACTAATCATACCAATCAATTCCATAACACATTACGAACTTTCTCGAAGCCTCAAATCACATCAAACAATGTTAAAACCATGAATTACACCCCGATTCGAGCTCTATAAACTTTGAACTTTCCAACTTCTATTTCCGATGCTTAAGCCTATCAAATCACGTCCGATTGACCTCAAATTTTGCACATAAGTCATATTGACATTACGGAGTTACTCCAATTTCCGGAATCGAATTTCGACCCTGGTATCAAAAAGTCCACTTCCGGTCAAACTTCCCAAAAACCTTCAAATTTCTATCTTTAGCCAAATGACTTCAAAATGACCTACGGACCTCCGAATTCACTTCCGATCGCTCTCCCAACTCCAGAATCACCATACGGAGCTATTCCTATTTTCGAAATTCCAAACGTACATCGATAACGCTAAAACGCATTTCAAACCAAACTTATGAAATTTCTTCCAAAATGCCAACTTCCATAATAGGCGCCAAAACGCTCCAGGATTATCCAAAGCCAAATCCAGGCATATGCCCAAGTCCGAAATCATCACACGAACCTGCTAGAACCTTCAGATCTTGATTCCGAGGTCATTTACCCAAAAATCCAATCTTAGCCATTTTCCCCGACTTAAGGCTTCTGAAATGAGAATTTTTATTTAAATTTAACTCCGAGCTTCCTAAATTTCAATCTCAACCGTACACACAAGTCATAATACCTGAAATGAAGCTGCTCATTGCCTCAGACTGCTGAAAGATGCGCTAGGGTTCAAAACAATCGGTCGGGTCATTACAAACCTCAAATTCAAGCTTTAAGAACTTCAAAATTTCAAACTTCAACTTTCAATGCCGAAACCTATCAAATCACGTCCGATTGATCCCAAATTTTGCATACAAGTCATATTTGACATTACGGACTTATTTCAACTTCCGGAATTGGATTTCGACCCCGATATCAAAAAGTCCACTTCCAGTCAAACTTCTCAAAAGCCTTCAAATTTCTATCTTTAGCCAAATGGTTTCAAAATGACCTAAGGACCTTCGAATTTACTTCTGATTGCGCTCCCAACTCCAAAATCACCTTATGGAGCTATTCAGAGTCTCAGAATCCCAAACGAACATTGATAACACTGAAATGCACTTCAAACCAAACCTATAAAATTCCTTCTAAAATGCTAACTTCTACAATAGGCGCCAAAACGCTCCCGGGTTATCCAAAACCTAATCCGAGCATATGCCCAAATCCGAAATTATCATACGAACATGCTGGAACCTTCAAATCTTGATTCCGAGGTCATTTACCCAAAATTCTAATCTTAGCCATTTTTTACAACTTAAGGCTTCTGAAATGAGAATTTTCATTTAAATTTAACTCCGAACTTCCTGAATTTCAATCCCGACCATACACACAAGTCATAATACCTAAAATGAAGTAGTTCATAGCCTCCGACTACTGAACGGAGCGCTAGTACTTAAAACGACCGGTCGGGTCGTTACAATAAAGAACTTAAGTTCGTTATATTGCTTTTCAATCTCAAAATTCAGAAGTAAAACCACACATTACATAGAATCAGGTCTAATTATGTTTCACACTTAGTAAAGTTTAAGTCGAACCAACTATCCTGAATGACAACACTATGTGCGGTCTATATTTTGGCCAGAGAAAATAATAATTAGGTCCCTTTCATTGACAATAAGAGTGTGAATATTAAATGCAATGGGGACAACCGTCTTAGAGGGCAGAGACAGTGCACTCAGAGGATAAAGAACAACTGATAAGAATATTACAAAAAAGCATATTCTTGTGGATTTGTAAACTACTTCCACAAATTTTATAAAAAACATAGTTAACTTCTTAATTTTTAACATAATGATGATTCTTATCAGAGGCTAGTTAATCTTCTTGTAAGAGTACTACTTAACCTTTCTAAATGCAATTAAATAATCCTTTATCAGTTATAGTAGAAATGCAACCTTGACACAAATTTTGTTTCTTTTCCCTTTTTGAAGTCTAATATCATTTACTTTGGGATGTATCTCAGTAGGTTAGATTTCTCTCTTAATTTGATAGCTTAGTATTTAAATCTCACGGATACTGAGTTCGAGATACTAATGGGAATCTCATTTCTTCATGATTGTAATTGGAATATGCTCTTCAGTAGCGTAGAGAAGCTTAACACTCTTTTAAGTTTGATTCCATCATTGATTACACCAAACATATTACAAAAATTCATTATTGTCTTCTCAAAAAAATATTAAAAACTAGTTTTCTCAAATTTTCTTGATCCAAAGTTTCCTTGATTATCTACACAATCCACCAGAAATAAAATTAAATCAAATGGTAAATATTTATCAAAAAATCTCCAACTATTATACCATCAAATCAGAAAAATAAACTAGTGAAGGAAAAGAGATAGAGCTGCAGAAACACAAAAATAAAAGAGAACTAAACCAAAGATAAAATAGAAATTCAAGAAATTCCCAACTTCTATATCATCAAATTAATGTGTAGCAAACCCAGTAATCCCCAAGTCATATACCATCAAATAATTCATTGCGTGTATGGAGAATTAAAATACATGATGCCTATCACATAAACAATGAAACTTTTTAATAGTTCCTTATCTTACACCAATTAAATTTTGGATGGTGAGAAACTTAAAATCTGCCGTTAGAAAAACAGATTTCACACAACTTGTTGGTAAAGTGAACTGTATCTTGGATAATTAAGAGTGCCGAAGAAGACATTCGATGATGCGGTGGAATTAGAAAGAAAGAGCGAGACTGCCTTGCTCTTTGGTTATTTTGACTGTGGGCAAAGGGTTTTCTTTCTCTATGAATAAGAGACTCATTTTGGCCCAAAACTTGGAGGGAACTAGTTTGGAGGCAAAACTTATTCTAAAATCATGTTTCCCCCCTTATTTTGAAAAGAATAACTAGTTAATTAAATATTATCTTAATAATATTATAAACTATAATCCAGTGTATTATGGATTATATAATTATATAGTTATCCAATTAAAATAATAGCATATTAACATAATTAGATATAATTATGGAATAATTAGAATTATAATTGGAACTTACAAGTGATAATTATATGATATACTTTATGATTTAGATAATTCTGGTATACACTTATATATCATCTAGTATATTAAATTCCTAATTATTAGTTCGACTAGACGTCTGATAAGGCTTATAATAAATTTTGAGTTTTAAATTATGATTATTTTTAAATGCAACGACCCGACCGGTCGTTTTGAGTTCTAGCGCTCCGTTCAGCAGTCGGAGGCCATGAACACCTTCATTTTAGGCATTATGACTTGTACGCGTGGTCGGAATTGAATTTCGAGAAGTCCAGAGTTGAATTGGGAAGAGAAATCTCATTTCGGAAGCTTAAAGTTGAAAGAATAAACTAGGATTGGAATTTTGAGTAAATGACCTCGGAATCGGGATCTGAAGGTTTCAGCAGGTTCGTATGATAATTTCGGACTTGGGTGTATGCCCGGAGTGGGTTTTGGATAACCCTGGAGCGTTTTGACACCTGTTGTGGAAGTTAGTATTTTAGAAGAAATTTCATAAGTTTGGTTTGAAGTGCATTTCAGTGTTATCAACGTCCATTTGGAATTCCGAGACTGTGAATAGTTTCCGTATAGTGATTCTGGAGTCGGGGGCGCGATCGAAAGTGAATTCGGAGGTCCGTAGATCATTTTGAAGCCATTTGGCTAAAGATAGAAAATTGAAGGTTTTCGAAAAGTTTGACCGGGGGGTTGACTTTTTAACATCGAGGTCGGAATCAAATTTCGGAATTTGGAGTAGGTCTGTAATGTCAAATATGAATTGTGTGCAAAATTTGAAGTCAATCTGACGCGATTTGATAGGTTTCGGTATCGGAAATAGAAGTTGGAAACTTCAAAGTTCATAAAGCATTAACTGAGGTGTAATTCGTGATTTTGGTATTGTTTGATATGATGTGAGGCCTCGAGCAGGTCCGTAATATGTTTTGGGATTGGTTGGTATGATTGGTTGGGGTCCCGGGGGCCTCGGGTGGATTCCGGGTGGTTAACGGATCGAAATTTGGAAATTTGGAAGGCTGAGTGTGCTGCTTCTATCATAACCGCATCTGCGGTTCCTGGACCGAAGAAGCGGGACCGCAGATGCAGTCTGAGGCCCACAGGAGCGAAAAGGTGGGGCATGAGGAAGAGCCGCAAAAGCGGCGCTTATTCCGCAGAAGCGGAAAGGGGGTCAGGCCCAGGTGGCCGCAGAAGCGACTCTTTGATCGCTTAAGCGGAACCGCTGATGCGGTTTAGCTTCCGCTGAAGTGAAGATGGGCTGAAGCCAGGGACCGCAAAGGCGGATCATTTTCCGCTGAAGCGGGATTTTTTCGCAGAAGCGGAAATCCCTGGATGGCAGAATGTCATTTTAAAGGTCGGATTTGGTTCATTTCACTCATTTTCTTCACTTTATTTGGCGATTTTGGAGGGTTCAAAGGAGGGTCTTCATCAACAACGTTAAGGTATATTATCCCTACCTATTATAAGCTAAATACATTGATTATGTATGAGATTAAGCATGGAAATTAGTGTAAATATTGGGGTTTGGTTGGAAACCTAGAAGATTATAACCTTGGATTTTAGCCATGATTTTGAGTATGGAATTAGGAGAAAATTATATATTTGAGTTCCTAAGGTCATGGGTAACCTTTATCTTTGAAAAATTTCGGATTCCGGGCACATGGGCCCGAGGGCATTTTGGTCAATTTTTCGTTCGGGGTTAGGAATTGTTATAAATTGAGTTGTAAGGTATAGTTGAGCATATATTAATGGACTTGTATGATCATTGGCTTATTTCGGGGTATTGTGCGTTGGTTCAAGCCTTCGGAAGGATGTACAATGCCGGTTGCGAGTCTTCGGAGCTAGGTGAGTCTCCTTTCTAATTCTGTGAGGGAGAAATTACCCCATAGGTGAGTTAAATTGATTATATGCTCCTAGTTGTGGGGGCTACGTGTGCACGAGGTGACGAGAGTCTATGCGTAGCTACTATTATGCTATTGTCCAGGTAGTTTAGGACCCAAAAGCATGTTATATGTGGTATAAATGTGAAATCATTGTTAGCTCAGATTGCTTAAATCACCTTAAATTAATAATTGGATTTTCTAAAAGACTTAAGCTTCGTTTTTCTCAAATTAATAAAGAGAATTGACCTTTCCTGGATATTTGCTTCACGTTGACTTTCTGACTGTTTATCTGTCTGTGTGTGTTTATTTTGGAACGGGCCGAATGCCTCGGCAAATTAATAGATGCATCTATAGGCACGCCGTCGACCCTCGGCAAGTGCACATTTATTTATGTTGGATCGGGCCGTCGCCTCGGTATGATTTGCGCATGCTTATATTGCTGCCTGAATTTATTTAAGCTGTTACATGCCTCATTATGGCTCGAGATCATATTGTTAATAATGAAAAGAAACCTTGGAAACTTCCTATGAAGGAATTACGTATTTACTTGTTTCCTCTATTTGGATAAAAATCATGCTAGATAATAAATTCACTGTTGATATTTATATTGAAAATAAATAAACGTTGGACCATTAGAGTGTATCAAAGTTGACCATCTCGTCTCTACCCCTTCGGGATTAGGCGGGACACTCACTGAGTACACATTGATTACGTACTCATACTACACTTCTGTGCATTTTTGTTGCACAGGTATATATATATACAGCTCTAGCGGCTTACTGGGCGCAACAGCATGGACGATTCGGAGACTAGGTGAGTTGCAGTATTCAAGGCGGTCCGCGGCTTTTAAAGTCCCTTCTAGTAACTGTATTTCTTTCCTGTCCATTGTATTACGGACGGATGTTATGTTGTATTTTACTTCTCTTATCAGTAGTCGCTCATGTACTTGTGACACCGGGTTTCTGGGAGGATTTACAACGGATTTGTTCTATTTATTATTATTTAAATTTGAATTCTAGTAGTGAACTTTTATTTATAAAAAAAATTGGAAGGAAAAACCTAAGATTTTCAAAAGTATTAGAAGAGGAATTAAATAAATGAGTTAGTTGGCTGGCCTGACAGCAGTGTCCGGCGTCACCACGACCCTTAGTGGATTTTGGGTCGTGACATTAAACACACTTGATAATTTTCATGTACATAGCTCCTAGCACAGTGACTGGGTAATCTAAGCTCGACATGTATAACGAGTCAACCCGGCTCGATAGGCTCGAGTGTATTTTAACTCGCCTCAATTATAGCCAAAGATCGGCTCGGCTCGACTAGGCTAAAGCTAGGCTATGTCGAACCTAGGCTATATTGAGCAAGCTCGGCTCAGCTCGGTTAGCTTACTTTAGTCATGTAATTGTTACTTCGAAACCAAACTTCGTACATTAAGCTTAATTTATCATAAGAATATTCGTAATATGTTAATTTAATAAGTAATAACTAATTAGTAGTTCTTTTATAATTTTATACGCCCCTAATTAATTCGATATAATTAAATTTTGAATACACATCATTAGTTAGACTACTTTATGCATGAGACGAAATGAAATTCAAAATTTAAATTTAAGAAATTAATATTGTACATATTTTTTAATTTATAGCTGCTTTAGTTTTTACTTGAAATTGTTATTTTATGGTATATTGAGTTAACCTCATTTGAATTTGAATTTAGACTAATAATGTATATAATTCAGTCATTGCTTACCAATTTAAACTAATAATGCTTATATTTTTCGTATCAACTACTTAATTATGTATTTAGTTATCTTAATAGCATAGCACTGTGCGTGGCCGCGTGGAACTAAACATTAAAGAGCCGGTATGGGCTCGTTTCGAGCTTGTATATACCTTAACAAAACTCAATTAAGTACGGGCTCGGCTCGGTACTACAACAAGCTTGTTGAGCTCGGCTTAGCTTAATATTGTAAAATTCGAGCAAGCTTGGCTAGGGCACGAGTAAGTTTACTTGACTCCTAGGCCTATCCCCGGCTATGCAAAAGAATAAGTTCTATTATTGTGTACAAATCACTAATCATAAAATTTAACTTTTTGGATTAATTTTAATTTTTTATGAAATTTCTCTAGTTTTTAGATTAATTTATCGTGATTTTGATAATAAAAAACTAATTATATAAATATGAAACTTTGTAATAACTAATTTATTGTGATTAAATATTACTATTATTGCGGTAACTTCAAATGCATGACAAAAATCTGTATTTAGCTATAAAAGTTTATTGGAACTCTAACTTTGTGGCTATAACATTTTGTTATGACAAACTATTTTAGCAACTAACCGTTGACAATTGCTACGTTTTTTCTAAATTGAAGCAGAATGATTCTTTTAGCTATAAAATTACGTTCCAATAAATTTACTGAGGCCAAAAGATTACAATAGCTATGGTGCTTTAAAAGCCTAGTAACAACTTGTGATTAGCTTCAAAACTTATTGTATCTATAAATTTCTGGCTATATCATTTGTATATATTGCCCCGATTTTTATAATTAGTAGCAAAAATATCTATTTAGCTACAAGATTTTATTTTAAATATTGTATTGTAGCTAAAAGATTACTTTTGCTACAATAACTTTAGAAGCGTGGCAAAATTTGTGATTAGTTACGACATTTTATAGTAGCAAAAAATTTATAGTTTTTTAGGATATTATTGCCACGATAACTAGCAATAATAGCAAAAGTGAGGAATCAACTTTGTCAATTTATTTTCGTAGCTAAGAAATTTCATGAATTTGTGAATAGCTATGGAATTCTTATTTTTATGGCTATTATTAAGTACTAGCCACGATTTTTAAATTTATAGCTGAGATTTTGTAGCTATAAATGCATAATATTGTAGTGTAAAATCGATGCATGCACATCCTCAACCCTAAGAGGAAGGTATACGAGACTATGCATTGAAATGTCACCGGAAGTATCACAGTTATTCCCTTTGTCTTCATTGGCCACACAAATAATATATTCTATATGAAGGTGAGAATCTTCTATGTAAAAAATGTAAAAGACTAGATAATGCTCACTCCAAATGTCTATATAAGGTTACGATCAGTAATCCAACACCCACACACATGGAATCAGCTGCTAACCAATCAAAGGAACAAAATGAAGTCCTAGGCATTAAAGAAGATGTTTGGTAGACGGTTATGATATGTTACAAGTACTTTGGGCATAAGTACTTTACTTTATGTTTTGATGCTCCAACAAACTTACCAGATAAAGAACCTATTACGCATTTCCAAGACCTTGAGATCACAAAGTTCTAGGTTGGGATCCAGCGTGGGATATAACTCAACTCTTCAGAGTGGAAGGAACAACTGAGGAAACATGTCCCTATCAGTTCCTGAGGAGACTGTATGAAGTCAACTCTCCAACTGGAAATTTACCGCCTGCACACGCTACTGTACTGGAACAGTACAGCAGTCAACTTTCTGTGGAAAGTTTTTTACCTACCTTGCTTATATCTTTGTAAGTGATGTCACATATGTATAAATACAATCAAGGAAGGTAAAACAACTTACTTCATGAGAGAACAAGATGAGGAATTTGATACAATTAAGTTCCATTGCACTCCGAATAAGTCAGATGTCTGGTTTAATTCTCAATGAAATCAGATAAGGAAACAGTAGAGGGACCAGATAGGGATCAGTTTCCCTCGTCCTTCTACAGTCAACTCTATAGCTGTAAAAGTTGCTGCATTATACCGTCTTACATACTATTGCACTGTACCGGCTGGCAGCACTACAGCAACATAATTATAGCTTGCTAAGACCAAACTAAAGGGCACTTTATTACATCATCCTTGAGGACATCACACACACATATTATCAACATGAAGCAAGGGATCTGATCACTCGAACACTTGCATAATCAAAAGAAAATATTCTCTCAAGTGCTAGCCACAGCCTCTCTCAAGAACAAAGCTGCTACAACCTCAAGGACCAGATCCAAAGATTGAAGATATCTTAAGTCCTTAGGTTTGTTGAGCCTTTGTTATTTGTTTTTCATTTGTAACTCCTACTTAGCTTAGTTAGAAGCGTTATGTAGGAACCCCTTTGTAAAACCATAAAGTTTCTGAGTTTGTGTTGTGACTAGAGTTAGTCATAAGTTGAAGTCGTTGTAACTAGTGAGTGACAAAGTGGCTTGTGGTAAGTGCATCACAAGTTAGTTGAGTACAAGTCTTTGTAACTAGTGAGTGACAAAGTGACTTGTTGTAAGTATCACAAGTTATTTGAGTTGAAGTCTTTGTAACTAGTGAGTGACAAAGTGGCTTGTGTTAAGTGTATCACAATTTAGTTGAGTTGAAGTCTTTGTAATAAAGTCATTACAAAGTGGCTTTTATTAGTATGTTTACAAGTTTGTTAAGTTGAAAGCCTACAAGTGTAGGTCGTGATTTTTGTCCTCTTGATTTGGGATTTTTCTACGTAAAAATCTTCTGTGTTCTTTATTTACTGCCGAATTACTCTGGGAATAATTAGAGAACCTGATTCCCTATACTATTTGGTTTTACAGGCTATTGCTTACAGTGGAAACTCATAAAGAATCTGGTTCTCTATACAGTCTGTTGGATGCTTAGTTTCTATCAATTGGTATTAGAGCATGTTCTTTCTAAAAGGTTAACACCTAGAGAGTATCTGCATGGCTGCTCCACCAAACTTCGAGGATAGTCAATCAACTGACAAACAACCAAGATTTTAGAAAATGGTTCGTAGAAATAGAGGAATTCCCAAGAAGGGAAGCTATAGCAGAAACAGTAAATGATATGATTGTTGTCACAAGTGCAGAAAGCCAGGACATTTCATAAAAGATTGTCCTCTCCACAATCAGGACCATTACAAACACAATGCTGACAAGATGGTTAAGAGGAACTCGGTCCCCGACAAAAAGTTCAAGAGAAGAGAGTTTGCTGATAATATTGTAAATCAAGCCCTAGATGCCTGGGGAGATTCCAGTGAATCTAAGAGTGATGATGAACAGGTAGACACCTCCATGATGGCCGTTGAAAGCAAAGCTGCAAAATATGATTCCATATTTGCATTGAGGCAAATCATGATAAGGATGAAGAAGATGATGATGATGAGGTAAACTTCTTTGATGTTCAAAGAAATCTAAGGTATTATTCTCCGAAAAAACTTATATCTTTGGCAAAGGTTTTAATTTATGCGTATCATAGTCTTATAAATGATAAATATACCTTAATTGTGGAATTGGGAGAAGCAAAACAATCGAGAGAAGATCTATTAGTTGTGGTGGTAGACTTAGAGGAAACCATTGAGTCTGAAGAAAGAAAAAGAGGTTTTAACCTAGAGTAATGCTAACATTGAGAATGAGAAAGATGACCTATTAGTGGTTGTTGTAAACTTAAAGGAAACAATTGAGGAATTTAAAATGGAAAGTAGGCCTGAAAATTTTCAAAAGGGAAAGAAAGTTGCAAGTGAGGCACGCATTAAGCTTGAAAGTGAGTTAAATTCAGTGAAGACTAGTCTGTGGGTTGAGCTTGAGAAAAACAAACAACTTCAGGAAGAACTATGAAGAGTGAAGAGTGATCTTGAAAAACCACTTAAGTGGACTTGGTCCTCTGATGCTATCACCGCCATGTACACCAACAATGGGGGAAACAGGCAGTGAATCATTTTCTAAAGGGAATAGACTCCCTACAACCCTCATAGCAAGTACGTTACTGGTCCTAACAATTACCTTTGCACTCATTGTGGCAACACTGGGCACTTTAAAGAAAATTGTAAGGCCAGAATTCAGTCTCAATAGAAAAATAAAGTTTTTGCTGGAAAAGTAACTGCTGCTAGGGAACCTGGTCCTTTACATAAAAAATGTATAATGCCTCCTTGAACAAAAGAGCCCTCATTCACCCCTTTCCTCGTTAGAAGGGACCCAAACTTCTTTGGGTTCCTAAGTCTAACCCTTGATTTCCTTGTGCAGGGAACAATAAAAGGGAGCAGTCAACAGTGGTACATGGATAGCGGCTGCTCGAAGCTCATGGCTGGAAGTATAAATAATTTCCTTTCACTGAAGACCCTACAGGGAGCGAGTGTATCCTTTGAAAATGACAACAAGGGATACATTCTGAGAGTTGGAAGGATTGGGAAGTCTCTTTCCTACTCTATTGAAAATGCATACTTCGTGAAGGGGTTAAAGTATAGCTTGTTGGGTATTTCCCAAATCCGTGACAAGAGAATCTTAGTTGTATGAGTGCTATTGATGATAATGTTGAACTATGGCATAGAAGGCTGGGTCATGCAAGTTTCACGCTGCTGAACAAATTGGTCAAGATGGACCTGGTTCGTGGTCTGCCCAAGTCAAGCTTCAAGGATCACAGGGTGTGTGATGCATGTGTAAAAGAAAAGCAAGTCAGATCCTCTTTCAATGCCAAAAAGGTATCTAGCATCTCAAGGCCACTTGATCTCCTCTATATGGATCTATGTGGACCTATGAGGGTGCCAAGTAGAGGAGGAAAGAGATACATATTTTTGTCATTATGGATGACTACTCCAGATTTACATGGACCTTGTTCCTCAGAACTGAAGATGAGACTCCAGCCTACATAGAGGACCATAGTCCCTCAATCACAATATCTAAAGCAGAAAGTAGAGTTGTGGATGTTGTACATGGAACTCCAACTGCTGAGGAATTCAAACTAGATCAAAGACAAGAAACTCACTTGCCTTCTCAGCCTTTCTCGCCTAAATAGAGCCCAAGAATATCAAGAAAGCATTGAGAGATGCAGAATGGATTATAGCTATTCAAGAAGAGCTCCGTTAATTTGAGAGGAACAGTGTGTGGAACCTGGTTCCACTACCTTTTGACAGAACTGCTACAGGAGCCAGGTTGGTATTCAGAAACAAGCTTGATGAGTTTGGATGCACGTTTTTAAACTCAAAAAGGCTTTATATGGGTTAAAGTAGGTTCCCAGTGCTTGGTGTGAAAGGTTGTCATGATTCCTTCTATAAATAGCTTTACAAGAGGGAAAATTGACAACACTCTTTTTCTGAAGAAACGAGGAAGGAAACTGCTCATTGTGCAGATCTATGTTGATGGCATCATCTTTAGAGCAACAGTGACTCTCTATGTGAAGAATTTGCAAAACTTATGGGAAATGAGTTAGAAATGAGTATGATGGAACTGAATTTCTTCTTAGATTTACAAGTGAAGCAAACTCCTAAGGGGACAATGGTAAGACAACAGAAGCCTATCAAGAACCTGCTGAAGAGATTTGACATGGAGACATAAAAATCATTGACACTCCCATCTCCACAGCTACTCGTCTAGACATGGATGAACCTCGTTCCCCTATAAATCAGACCATGTATAGAGGTATCATAGGTTCACCTTTGTAGCAGACCATATATTGTTTTTAGTGTGGGTCTTTGTGCTGAGTTTCAATCCTATCCAAATGAATATCATCTAAAAGCTGCCAAGAGAATCCTAAGATATTTCAAAAGGATGTAGGACATGGTTCTTTACTATCCCTCGGGAGATAACTTTGGCTTGCTTATGCTGATGCTGATTATGTTGAATATCTGGTGGATAGAAATAACACATATGGAACGACACATTTTCTAGGGTCATGCTTGATCTAATGGGGTAAAAAGAGACAAACTGTATGGATCTTCCTACTGCTGAAGCTGAATACGTGGTTGCTGCTTCTTTTTGTGCTCAACTAGTATAGATCAAGTAACATCTTAAAGAATTTGGTGTATTTACAGCTTGAACCTTGTAAAACACAAGAGGACAAAGCATATTGATGTGCGACATCACTTTTTGAGGGATAATGTTGAAAAGGTTCTGATTTGTATGAGGTTCTAGAAGACGGATAACCAGGTAGCATACAATTTCACCATGGCGCTGAGCAGGAAACATTTTGAAAGAGATCGTCTGGAGTTGGGGTTGTTTAAGCTCAACTAAGGACATGGTCCCTCGATGATTGGCTATGTTAAGAAGGAAAGGTACAATGCTAAAAAGTGTTTTTTGGCAACATCTAACTCAAATCTACATTGTTACAGGTATACACATATGGCAGTTTCAGAACAAAAATAAGTAAGAGTGACATTGCACTTCTAGAAGTCTTTGCTCAGATTTCCAAAAACAGTCAAGGAACTTGGTTCCTGGGACTCAGGTTAGTGGTTTCTTCAATACTTATATGCCTTTTTAAGTTGCTGAAGTGTCATGTCATCAACTTATTCCCGCCTTTATCCTGCCTCTCTCCTGATTTTTGAAGTCCAAAATATTAAACCTCTTCTAAACTGACCCGTTTCCCCGAAAAATCACTTCTTTATCTTACACCCAACCAAAACCGACCCCTTTCTTCAAAACCAAAATCAACCTTGTCTCAAAAGAATCCTTCTCTCCAAATATGCCAGAAGTGAATCCAACTCTGTCACTTTCCAAAATCCTAACTCCATCTGAATCAAAACCCCAAGAAGGTTTTGGTAGATTTTGATGGAAGTTTAACTGAAAGGGAACATGGTAGATCTAATATTCTAAAGCATGAGGCTGAAATAGTTGCTGGATTTGTGGAAGTATTGAAGGATGGAGAAATTAGTAAATATGAGAACAGAATGAGGGACCTGATGGCTTAAGTCCTTCTCAGGAAGTCAATTTTAATGATGATATTTTTTTTGTGTTTTGTGCTTAAACGAACTTCTGATCCAGTAAACAAGATTGATGAAAAGTAGGATAATTGATAATCAAGTGGTGTGACATGCTGATGTGATTGTGAAGGAGAGAATGAAGTGTAAAAAAAATTGGAGAAAAGAAAATTGGTTGAGATAGATGCAGCAGATGATAAGGGTAAACAAATTGAGAAGAAGAAGAGGGAGACATGGCCGCTCAGGGGTAGAACGTGTAGTGTAAGTGAGGAACCTGGTTCCTTACAGAAGCAAAAGGTTGAGTTATCAGGTTTGGAGAGGTAAAAGACTTTGAAGTCTCAAAAAGTTCTATTAGGCAGAGTGTTGACTCTGATATTGCTGAAAAATGAAGGAACTTCTTGACATTGTTGAGTTCCAAAAATAGAATCACCTCTTTGTTACTCCAAGTCCCAATGTTTATGAAGAAGAAGTAAAAAATCCTATGTTTTATGCGATACTCTGATGCTATATGTGCTTGGGACTGATTTTTTTTCTTGATGAGAAGAAGCTTGGGGAGATTCTTGGTGCTCTAATTGATGGTTCATCCTACTTAGATAGGTTGAGAACCAAGTCCTCGTAGACCCTTTGGCCAGAATAGAATGCTAAGTTGAAGGGTGGTAATGAAAGATTAAGGAAACAGGTGGAGGAACTGAGAGAGCAGATGATCATTGATCAAAAGAGGGTGAATGAATGAATGGACAAGCTCATCAAGGCCTTATTCCATTACTTTTCCTCTTGCCTAGTGATCCATGTCTTTCACTCCTTCCAAATTTCCTTGAATTCTTATCTTTTTTTTTTATTCCTATATTGAATGACATTGGTACTTTAGTTGTTTAAATTGTCATATCATGTATTGTTGAAACTACCATGCTTTTATTATAATTACTCTACTATGGGCAATCACTCTATTTTGTGCAATGACATTCACTTGTTGTTCTTGTTAAGAGTGAATGAATGAATGGACAAGCTCATCAAGGCCTTATTCCATTACTTTTCCTCTTGCCTAGTGATCCATGTCTTTCACTCCTTCCAAATTTCCTTGAATTCTTATCTTTTTTTTTTATTCCTATATTGAATGACATTGGTACTTTAGTTGTTTAAATTGTCATATCATGTATTGTTGAAACTACCATGCTTTTATTATAATTACTCTACTATGGGCAATCACTCTATTTTGTGCAATGACATTCACTTGTTGTTCTTGTTATTGTTTATGCTGTGTTTCCCAAGTGGCATGAGTTAATGTTGCTGAACTTCTTTTTGGTTGTGCTTCTTCTCTTATTCTTTTTGATGATACCAAAGGGGGAAGTTATATAGTTATATAGGTGTAAACATGGGGGAGGAACATAATTTAATTGATATGTTGTGTTATGCATGAAAGATAGCTCTGCTTTGCAGGGGAATGTTGTTGCTGATAATATGTTGATTATAGGTATGATCCGCAGGGAAACATATCAGGAATATGGTTCTCAAGTTTTATATCAATTTTGGATTTGTCATCATCAAAAAGGGACAAAATTATAAGTTATGATAAGTTGAGGAACCAGTTGTGATTAGTTCCTTAGGTTTTGATATGGCTAATTCGTAGGGGGAACAATGTGGAGATCCGGTTCTCAGGGGGAATATCAATTCTTAGTTTATCATCATCAAAAAGAGGAAAATTGATAGGTTACAAGTTCTTTGGGCATAAGTACTTTACTTCATGTTTTGATGATCTAACAAACTTACCATCCAGAATCATATAAGGAGCCTGTTACGCATTTACAAGACCTTGGGATCATAAAGTTCCAGTTTGGGATCCAACGTGAGATATAACTCAACTTTTCAGAGTGGAAGGGACAGTAGAGGGAACATGTCCTTATCAGTTCCTGAGGAGACTATATGAAGTCAACTCTCTAGCTGGAAAGTTGCTGCCTGCACATGCTACTGTACTGGAACATTGCAACAGTCAACTTTCTGTGGAAGGCTTTTGACCTTCCTTGCTTACATCATTGTAAGTGATGTCACACATATATAAATACAATTAAGGAAGTTAAAACAACTTACTTCATGAGAGAACAAGATAAGAAAACTGATACAATTAAGTTCCTTGGCACTCCAAATTACTAGTAAGATGTCTGGTTCAATTCTCAATGAAATCAGATAAGGAAACAACAGAGGGACCAAATAGGGATCAGTTTCCTTGTTGTTGTACAGTCAACGCTATAGCTGTAAATGCTAATGCACTATACCGTCTGGCAGCAGTATATCAGCACAGTTGTAGCTTGCTAAGACCAAACTAAAGGGCATTTTATTACATCATCCTTGATGACATCACACACACATATTATCAACATGAGGCAAGGGATCTAATCACTCGAAAACTTGCAAAATCAAAAGAAAATATTCTCTCAAGTGCTAGCCACAACCTCTCTCAAGAACAAAGCTGCTACAACCTCAAGGACCAGATCCAAAGATTGAAGATATCTTAAGTCATTAGGTTTGTTGAGTCTTTGTTATTTGTTCTTCATTTATAACTCCTACTTTGCTCATTTAGAAGCATTGTGTAGGAACCCCTTTGTAAAATCATAAAGTTTCTGAGTTTGTGTTGTAACTAGAGTTATTCATAAGTTGAAGTCTTTGTAACTAGTGAGTGACAAAGTGGCTTGTGGTAAGTGCATCACAAGTTAGTTGAGTTGAAGTCTTTGTAACTAGTGAGTGACAAAGTGGCTTGTGGTAAGTGTATCACAAGTTAGTTGAGTGGAAATCTTTGTAATAGTGTCATTACAAAGTGGCTTGTAATAGTGTATTTACAAGTTAGTCAAGTTGAAAGCCTACAAGTGTAGGCCTTGGTTTTTGTTCCCTTGAGTTGGAATTTTTCCACATAAAAATCTACTGTGTTCTTGATTTACTGCCAAGTTACTATGAGAACAATTATAGAAGCTAATTCCCTATACTGTTTGGTTTTATAGTTTGTCTTAGTTTCTATCAGGTTGGCTACTCCAAAAAGAAGAATCCAAATCATAGGATCAAGGAGCCACCCCAACAATCAGGTAAGTTCCAAGATCCCAATACAAGCACGCCAGGTAACTCTCACTCACTTTTCTTTAATGCAAAATCAGTTGGCAAAATATTGTCTAATAACGTAACCAACAAGATTTCTCCTAACAAAAGCTTAGCAAATAATCCTGAGCCTAAGACCTATTCTGCCACTGGAAGCAAATTCTCAATCTTGGACAATCTATCGGAAATAAAAGAAATTGAAAACGTACTTCCTATTGCTAATGAGATAGAATGCATGTCATTAGACGTGGCCCCATATACTAGCCCGGATGAGCACGTGGTAAACAAAAAGAATGCCCAATTTACATGCAAAACAATTATCGCCTACTTACCTATAATAATTATCTAATTAACTCTACCAACACGCCTAATACTAGTTCCAATGTCTCCCTAAATGCGACAATCATCCAAAACATTTCTACTAATGGTAATTTTCCTTGCATGAATATTCATAAACAGCCTCAACACCTGTCCCAAGAACATCCTATTACTCCTCAAATGGCCAATGAGGATAACCACGTGCTAAGGGAGAAATCTTTACAAAATCCCTTTAAAATCATCTCCCCAAGTAATCCAGAAGTCATGCAAACAGAGTTAATAATTGGGGAGCTACCCACTAGTAACCCATTGTCTACACCGAAAAATATCCTTGATCACTCCAATATAAATCAGCACACTTCCACCAACAATGCCAATAATAAAGTAATTCAACGAAGGAGATATCGCCTAATCCAAATCATAAAACACCAAAGAGCCCACGCAATGTCAAATCCACCACCACCTCAGACTTCACTAAGGGGCAACTAAATCTTCTTTGTCCAACCTCCACTACCACAAGATCATTAACCCTTTTCTTGGATAGAACAAGGCCTAATAAACCATACAATATCGTTCAACATGATACTGGACGGGCAAGAGACTGTGATAGTACTCCAAAACTCTCACTTCCTTGCTCAACTAGTATTTGACGGGATGCACATGGCCATGAGCAACTATCTCAACCATGTCTGGTTGAACAACATACTAAACCTATTGACTCCATAAATGAACACGAGTCTAGCTCAGTCAATGACTTAATAGAGTTTGCCACCACGCGTCAACCCACAAGAAACTCAAAATATGGCAGTGGACCTTCCATTCTTTCCCCCACGAGAGATCTCAAACATAAATCCAATATTCATGCCATGGACCACCCTAATCAACAATGCTCAACTCAGACAAATAATTGACCCCATGCAAACTATCCTCCACCACATGCACCACCAAGTGCTCCTCCATATGCTCCACAAAATGCTCCTCAACAAAAACTGCATCCCAGTGTTCTAGAACAAGAAGACCAACAAATAGATAGTGCAGAGGAAATGAATTTTCTGGGGTTAGAACAAATAGTGAAATTTTTAAGCCTAAACGAGGTAAAAGTTTATCTATTCAGGGAGATTCTAGAGAAGAGATATATTCTCAACTGCTCCCTGATAATTTACAAGTGCTCGATGGATGTCAGGCCCCGCAGGAACCAACAGTGGGAAGTTATGCAATGATACTGGCACCCTCATAATGGAGGAATCCACTGTCTTTACCACAAAGAGTGATGGATAATGGCAACAACCCCAACCAAAATCAAGTAGAAATGATGTATTGTCCAACTAACATTATCATTTGGAACATAAGGGGGGCGGGGGGGTTAACAATGATACATTTAAGAGAAATTTTAGGGAAATGATCGATACCCACAATCCATGCATGATGACTTTGCTCGAAACTAGAATGAAAAATCATATCTCTTTGATTAATGATTTTTCATTCTCTCAAATGATTGAAGTTCTAGCAGAGAGTCTTTCTGGAGGAATGGTTATTCTGTGGAATTCCAACGTGGTCAATGCGAACAACTTTGTTTGAAGGAATCAAGAAATCCATGCCAACATTGAAGTACGCCCCATAAATACTTCTTGGTTATTTTCCTCTATATATGCTAGCACTAAAATAGGTAATAGAAATACCCTTTGGAATAATATTTAGAATATTCATGAAAATTACAAAGGACCCTGGCTACTTGGAGGAGATTTCAATGATATTATTAGTGAAAAGGATAAGCTTGGAGGTAATACTATTAATCGTAGGCGTATCTCTCGATTATGGACTAGTATTAATAATTGTAACATTTTAGATTTAAGATTTAAAGGGTGTAAATATATCTGGTGCAATTATCGTAGGAAAATTAATAAGCTAATCATCGAAAGACTTAATAGTGATTTTATCAATAATGATTGGATTAATATTTTTTCTAAAGCTGTTGTGGTCCATCTTTTCAAAACTCACTCAGACCATAACCTTTTGCTGCTCCACTTAACTCCTAAAAATATTTTCTATAACGGTAACCCCTTTAGATTAGAAATAACTTGGTGTAAACATCCAGATTTCATGAGTATTGTTCGAGACAGTTGGAGGGCGAACGACTAAATAGGTCTCATAATATTCTTAAAGAAAATATCATTTCTTGGAAGAATAATACTTTTGGTGACATTTTTAAAAAGAAAAAAAGAATTCTCGCTCGCTTACGCGACATTCAAACCTCCCCTAACTATCATAACAATTTCTTTATAATGAACCTTGAAATGCAACTCCAACAAGAGTACAATGCTATTCTTAAAATGGAAGAAGACTTCTAGAAGCTTCGTTCTCGTATTAGTTGGTGTAATGAAGGTGATGCTAATACTAAATTCTTCCATATTATGACTTCCAATAAAAAATGTCACAACTCTATAATGTATTTCAAAAATGACAATGGCAACTGGATCACTGATGCCAAGTCTATTCTTGAACACACTTTTAATTACTTTGAAAAAGCCTACACAGCGTCTAATAGGTTACAAAGAGAGACGTCTTTAAGAATCATGCCACTAATTTACCAATGGTCGATTTAGGAATCCTTGATAGACCTCTAATATCTGAGGAAATCACTAATGCTATATTTTCTTTTAAACACTTTAAGGCACCTGGTCCGGATGTGATTCATCCTTTCTTTTACCAAGAATATTAAAATATAGTTAAAAACTCAGTGAAAAGCTTTTGCTACAAAGCCTTTGAAACTTGGTCCCTTCCAATGGGTACTAATGATACATATCTATGCCTCATTCCCGAAATTAATAATGCCAATCACCTAAAAAATTTAGACCTATTGGCCTTTATAACACCGCTTACAAAACTATTACTAAAATTATAGCCAATAGAATTAAGCATTTGCTTCCCAACCTTATTAGTCCTACCCGAACTAGCTTTATAAAAAATAGGAGAGCTTGTACAATACTATTATTATACAATAACTTCTTAACAATATGTGCGACTTCAATAGTTCTAAGTTTATATGCTTTTAAAAATAGATCTTGAAAAGGCTTTTGACAAATTGGAATGGGACTTTATTCATAAAATCCTTAACTTCTTTAACTTCCCTCCTAAAATATTCAAACTCATTATGCATTGTATAAGTACTAACAATATTGACATCCTTGTTAACGGCACTAAGACTAATTACTTTAGTCTAAGTAGAGGAATTCGCCAAGAAGATCTTATGTCTTCATACATATTTATCTTATGTATGGAACTTTTCTCAAGGCTTATTGACAATCAGGTTGATACCTTGCTCTAGGATCCTGTTAAAATTAGTACTAAAGGTCCTACTTTCTCCCATTTTTTCTTTACCGATTATATTAGTCTAATTGGAAAGGCTAATCACGAAACGGGTGACCGTATTAAGCGATGCTTAAACCTATTTTCAGAAGAAGCAGGCTTATCAATAAATTATGTGAATCTAGGCTAATATTCTCTAAAAAATGCCCTCAAAGTATAACTTTCTATTTTGAAACTTTGTTCAACATGAAATTAAGTTTTGAATTTGTTAAGTATCTTGAATTTCACATTTAATTCATAAGCCAAAGCCCAAAGATTTTCAGTTTGTCATTGATAAAATGCATATGAGACTATCTCATTGGAAATCAAACCTCCTAAATATAGAGGGTAGAACAACATTAGCAACCTCTACCCTAAGTTCTATCCCGACTCATCTTATGCAATATACTATGCTCCCTAATAAAATCTTAAACCAGATAGACAAGATTCAAAGGGACTTTGTGATTCATCTTGTAAACTGGAAGACGTTAACTCAAGACAAATCAGAAGGGGGTCTAGGGGTTCGTACAACCTACTAAAAAAACTTAGTGATGCTCACAAGTCTAACATGGAGACTCCTTAATTATCCCAAAAACCCTTGGGCCCAACTAATTACCAGTAAGTACGCTATGAATTTTTTTTAATACTTCCTTATTTGGTTCGCTCTTGTGAATGGATGAAAGTTGCAACCAAGTTATTATGTGGCACCCTAGCAAAACCTCTAGTATTAATATTTGGAACTCTAGATAGATCCATAATAACCCTAGTCTTAGAAGCAGTATAAAAGGTCCTTTACATAGACTAGATAATAATCTCTCTTTACAAGATCTTGTGAATAGTAATAGTTGGGACATATCCAAAATTTCTTTTGTGTTCCCAAGCTCTTTAATTAGTACTATTAAAGCCACTCCTATTCGTAATAAGTTTATTCGGAGGGATCATACGACTTGGGATCCTAGCAGTAGTGAAATTTTTACTACGAAATCTTGTTAGATGCTTCTCCCTTCCACAACCCTACCCCAAAGCCCGATTTCAATTGGATATGGGAACTACATTGCCCGAATAAAATTAAATTATTTTTCTAGAAATACATGCATAATCGTATTCCGTGTAGATCTTTCCTCCATCATATTGGAATGAATATTGAGGCCAAATGCCCCGTTTGCAGACATGGGCCAGAAGATGCTCCTCACATCTTCCTTGAGTGTCCTATAGCAACTCACTTCTGGAGAAATCTTGGATTAAGTCTGGATCCTTGTCACGACCCCAACCGCGGTCGTGATGGCGCCCAACACAATGCTAGGCAAGCTCGACCAATTCAACACTCTCAATTCCCTTTCAGTAAAATTCAATACCGATTAACAGAATTTAATTACCAAACTGATATGAATAGAAGTCTGAAATAAAAGATGAAATGTGCTGAAACCAATATAATAATAATCTCTACCTTGGCCCACTGATCCGGTGTCATAAGTCAAGAGCCTCTATTACATGAGCTCAACAGTCTACTACAGGAACAGTCTAAAATGTGGAAAAGGTAAAGAAAGATAGAGGGAGAAATCGGGTCTGCGAACGCCATGTAGCTACCTCGATAACTCCGGTGAAATCTAAATCGCAGGATAGCTCGTACTACACATCAGGAACACCTGGATCTGCACACATGATGGAGGGAGTAATGTGAGTAATCCGACCCAGTGAGTAATAATAATAAATAATGACAGACAGTATGAAATCGCGTAAAGGCACTAAGTAGTTCTATATCAAAGCAGTAAGACCATTTAAACAACAAATAATGAAAAAGTCGGGTGAAATTCTTTAAAACCAGGTAGAACAGGTAGCTTAACAAGTATTAATCAAGTATAAATCCGCTCGTCGAGCATATTGTTCATTTATTTATTAATTTTCCTCAATACTCACTCATATACTATTCACAATAACCGAAATCATAACTATATCGCTGCGGCGCGCAGCCTGATCCATATATTGTTGTGACGCACAGTCCGGTCCATAACAATAGTTGACTGTGCTCACTAGGGGTGTGCAGATTTCGGAGAGGCTCCTACAGCACAAGCGCTATATTGCTACGGCGCGCAGCCCGATCCATATATATATAAATATACGTTTGCTGCGACGTGCAGCCCGATCCATATAATTATATCGCTGCGGCGTGCAAAACTATCCATAACGTATAAAACATCCTCATTATTTGGTTCTCAACCCCTCTTAGTCAATATAATCACAGCCTCTTGGCATAATAATATAAGATAGGGATCTCAGCCCACATATTACTTTTATTTTGGATTAGCATTTTAAATACCAGTTCATATTGTGTTAAACAGTTGGGAACATCACTGAGGGTATTATTTTTAACAAGTAAAGTGAGGATAATCAGTAAAAATGCCCCTAAGGATTGTACAGGTCGGCACAAGGCCCCAAACATGACAACTAATCCAGATCATAATGATAATAATTAAATCTCAGTCAAAATACGGTAAAAATCACCAATCGGGATGGACCAAGTCACAGTCCCTAGTAGTAAAGGACCCCACACTTATCATACAGCGTGTGTCTCACCTCAACATAGCACTACGTTGTACAAATCTGGGGTTTCAAACTCTCAGGACATCATTTATAATCATTACTCACCGCAAGCAGGCCAAACTCTAGCTCGCTATGCCCTTGCCTCTAAAATCGACCTTCTCGCGCGTCGAATCTGATCAAAACAACAACGAATAAGTCACAATATGCTAAGATAACAATACCCAATCGAAAACAATCAAAAAATATCAAGAATCTCAAAATTAACAAAACCCGAGCCCCGGACCCACTTCTCGAAACTCAGAAATTTTTACATTAACGGGTTCCTTATCTCGCCACGAGTCCATACATACCAAGAACTCTCAAATCCGAGCTCAAATGACCCATCAAATCTCAATTTAAAATTTTAGAACCCAAACCCTAGTTCTTCCAATTTTAGCCAAGTTTCCATGAATTCCAAGGTTAATTTCACTTAATAATCACGTTTTTAGTTCATAGAACCTACAATCCTCTTCGAATCCCTTTTCAATTTCTCCCAAATAGCTCTCAAGGTGCTCAAAAATGGTGGAAAATGACTTAGGTTCGCGGAACAAAATGTTTTATAACTTCTATCCAGCTCCAGATTTTTCCTCTATGCGATCGCGTTCACCCTGTGATCGCAATGCACTGCCCCTCCAACTCTATGCGATCGCACTCACACTCTTGTGATCGCGAAGATATGCCACCCCAAACCTATGCGATCGCAATACATCATCCGCGATCACGTAGAACAGAAACAAATATGCTGCCTCAATTTCTACTATGCAATCGCGAGGGTCCTCCCGCGATCGCGAAGACCAAAAATACCCTGCAACAGCTGATGCATTTTCTGCAATTTCCTAAATCCAAACTTCCCGTTAACTATTCGAAATCACCCCGACGCCCGAGACCTCAACCAAAAGCACCAACGTATCCTAATACATCATTCAAACTTGCTCCAATCATCAAAACACCTCAAACAATCCAAAACCATCAAATTATATCGAATTCAAGCATAAGTTCTTCTAAAACTTCCCAAACACGCATTTGATCAAAAACCTAACAAAATCACCTCCGAATGACTTGAAATTTTACACACACATCCCAAATCACATAATGAAGCTATAAGAACTCTCGAAATTCCGTTCTGACCCTCGGATAAAAATCTCACCTATCAACCAGAAAATCGCCAAAATGCTAACTTCGCCAATTCAAGCCTAATTCTACTCCGGACCTCCAAAACCACTTCCGAACACACTCCTAAGTCACAAATCATCCCCCAAAGCTAATCGAATCATCAAAATTTGAATCCGAGCCCTCTAACTCATAAGTCAATGTCCGGTTGCCTTTTCCAACTCAAGCCTTCTTAAAAGAGACTAAGTGTCTCATTTCCTACTATAATCACTCCAAACCAACTCGATCACACAAGACACTGATAATGTATCATAAAGAAGTTAAAAAATAGGGAAAACAGAGCGGTAACTCATGAAACAACAGGTCGGGTCGTCACATCCTCCCCAACTTTAAAAACACTCGTCCTCGAGTGAGTCAAGAAGCATACCTGAAGCCTCAAATAGGTGAGGGTATCTTCTCCGCATCTCCCGCTCGGTCTCCCAGGTAGCCTCCTCCACGGGCCGATCTCTCTACTGCACCTTCACCGAAGCAACATCCTTTGACCTCAACTTCCGAACCTGACTGCTGGCTCTACATCATAAGTCAAATCATCCTCCAACTGAACCGTGCTGAAATCTAGAACATGGGACGGGTCTCCAATATACTTCCGGAGCATAGAAACATGAAAAATTGGATGCACGCCCGATAAGATGGGTGGCAAGGCAAGCTTATAAGCCACCTCCCCAATCCTCCGGAGTACCTCAGAAGGCCCAATGAACAGCAAACTCAATTTCCCTTTCTTTCTGAATCTCATAACACCCTTTGTGGGTGAAACCTTCAGCGGGACCTTCTCACCAACCATGTAGGATACATCTCGAACCTTCCTATCCGTATAACTCTTCTGTCTCGACTGCGCTGTATGGAGTCTCTCCCGAATCAGCTTCACATTCTCTAATGCATCCTGTACCAAATCTGTCGCCAATAGACTAGCCTCACCGGGTTCGAACCAACCAACTGGAGATCTATATCGCCTCCCATATAAAGCCTCATACGGAGCCATCTGAATGCTCGACTGGTAGCTGTTGTTGTAGGTAAACTCTGCAAGTGTTAGAAACCAATCCCATGGCCCTCCGAAGTCAATAACACAAGTACGTAGCATATCCTCTAATATCTAAATGGTGCGCTCGGATTGCCCGTCCGTCTGTGGGTGAAAGGCTGTGCTCAACTGTACGTGAGTACCCAACTCTTGCTGAACAGTCTGCCAAAACTATGAAGTAAACTAAGTTCCCCAATCTGATATAATAGAAACTGTGACACCATGCAACCGAACAACCTCCCGAATATAAATCTCTGCCAATCACTCTGAAGAATAAGTAGTACAAACAGGAATGAAGTGCGCGGACTTGGTCAGCCTGTCTACAATCACCCAAATAGCATCACATTTCTTCAAAGTCCATAGGAGTCAGGTAACAAAATCCATAGTGATCCTCTCCCACTTCCACTCGGGAATAACCATCTTCTGATGTAAGCCACCCGACCTCTGATGCTCATATTTCACCTGCTAACAATTGAGATACCGAGATACAAACTCCACAATATCTTTCTTCATCCTCCGCCACCAATAGTGCTGTCTAAGATCCTGATACATCTTTGCGGCACCCGGATGAATGGAATACCACGAGCTATGGGCCTCCTCCACTATCAACTCCCGAATCACATCTAGATTGGGCACGCAAATCCGGCCCTGCATCCTCAACACACCATTATCACCAATGGTTACATCTCTGGCATCATCATGCTGAACCCTATCCTTAAGGACAAGCAAATGCGGATCATCATACTAGCACTCTCTGATGCGATCATACAAGGATGACCGAGAAACCACACAAGCCAACACCCGACTAGGCTCCGAAATATCTAGTCTCACAAGCCGGTTGGCCAAGGCCTGAACATCAACTGCTAGTGGCCTCTCCTCGACTGGAATGTATGCCAAGCTCCCCATACTCACTGCCTTTCGGCTCAAAGCATCGGCCACTACATTGGCCTTTCCCGGATGATACAGAATAGTAATATCATAATCCTTAAGCAACTCTAGCCACCTCCGCTGCCTCAAATTGAGTTCCTTTTGCTTGAACAAATGATGAAGACTACGATGGTCAGTGAATACCTCACAAGATACGCCATACATGTAATGCCTCTAAATCCTCAATGCATGAACTATGAAGGCCAACTCCAAATCATGAACAGGGTAGTTCTTCTTGTGGGGCTTCAACTGACGACAAGCATAAGCAATAACTCTACCCTCCTGCATCAATACACAGCCAATCCCAACTCTCGAAGCATTATAATATACAGTATAGGAACCTGATGGCAAAACCAACAGTGGAGCTGTGGTCAAAACTGTCTTGAGCTTCTGAAAGCTCTCCTCACACTCGTCCGACCATACAAATGAAGCACCCTTCTGAGTCAACTTGGTCAAGGGCGATGCAATGAAGGAAAATCCCTGAACAAACCGACGCAACCCAAGAAAACTATGAATCTTCGTGCCTGAAGACGGTCTGGGACAACTCTAAACTACCTCTATCTTCTTTGGATCAACCTGAATACCCTCGCTGGACACCACGTGTCCCAAAAAAGCCAGTGAACTGAGCAAAAACTCACACTTAGAGAACTTTGCATAAAGCTTCTCCTCCCTCAATCTCTGCAATACAACTTGCAAATGCTCCGTGTGCTCCTCCTGACTACGCGAGTACACCAGAATATCATCAATGAAAACAATAATGAACGAATCCAGATAAGGCCGAAATACATTGTTCATCAAATGCATGAATGCTGCTGGGGCATTGGTCATCCCGAAAGATATGAAAAGAAACTCATAGTGACCATATCTAGTCCAGAAAGCAGTCTTAAGAATATCTGAGTCCCTGATCTTCAACTGGTGATAGCCCGTATGGAGATCAATCTTGGAAAAAACCCTCGCTCCATAAAGCTAGCCGAACAAATCATCAATGCGGTGTAGGGGATGCTTGTTCTTAATTGTTACCTTGTTCAATTGCCTATAATCGATGCACATTCTCATTGTTCCATCCTTCTTCTTCACAAATAGAACTGGCACACCCCAAGGTGACACCCTAGGCCGAATGAACCCCTTATCTAGGAGTTCCTGAAGCTGCTCCTTCAATTCTTTCTACTCCGCTGGTGCCATAAGATATGGCAGAATAGAGATGGGCTGAGTGCGCCGCACCAGGTAAATACCAAAATCAATATCCCTATCCGGCGGCTTGCCCGACAGGTCTACAGGAAATACATCGGGAAAGTCCCTCACAATCGGAACAGAATCAATACTAGGAGTCTCAGCTCCGACATCCCTCATAAAAGCAAGATACGAGAGACAACCCTTCCTAACCATATGCTGGGCCTTCAAGAAAGAGATCACCCTACTCGAAACATAATCAGTCACACCACGCCACTCGATCCGCGGTATCCCGGCATAGCCAAAGTGACTGTTTTTGTATGACCGTCTAGAATAGCATGACACGGAGATAACCAATCCATGCCTAAAATAATATCAAAGTCCACCATGCTCAATAGAAATAGATCAAATCAGGACTCCATACCCCCAATAACCACAACACATGACCGGTACACATGGTCCATAACAATAGTGTCGCCCACTGGGGTAGACCATGAATAGGTAAAGCAAGAAACTCATGGGGCGCACTCAAATAGTGATCAAAATATGAGGACACATAAGAATAGGTGGAACCGGGATAAAAAATACGGAGGCATCTCTGTGGAAGACTGAAACAATATCTGTAATGACAGCATTCGAAGCAATGGCATATGTCCTGCCTGGTATAGCATAAAAATGAGACTAGCCACCGCCTGATCGACCTCCCCCTCTAGCTGCATGATCTCCACCCCTAGCTGCATGATCTCCACCCCTAGATGACTGGGCGGGTGGTAAAGTAACTAGAGCAGAAGTGGAGGGCTGATCCCTCTGTCGATACTGACCGTCACGGAGTCGAGGACACTGCCTCCTCATGTGACCAAACTCTCTGCACTCATAACAACTATGCGGTGCTGGAGATGAGGACTGAAGGGAAACCCTCGCACCTGAGTGACTAGCAGATGCACTCGGTGCATGAGAACCCTGAGCTGATGGGGCACGAGATGAACTCTGAGTTGGGATGGCGCTGCGAAGGTTGGCCCTACTGAGACCCATGATGACCATGACCTGAAGATGCCCCACGATACTCTGGACGGGCAGACTGAGAAGTCCTGAAAGAATGACCTCTACCATGCTGGGAGTGGCCCCTCGAAGGAGCACCACTGTAACTGCTCGATCCACGAGGCATTTTGGCCTCTCTCTCCTCTCGGTCTCGACGGTGAACTGACTCAATCTCATGAGCGATATCCACCACCTCGTCAAATGTAGCACCCAATACTCTATCTCTAGTCATCAGAATACAGAAATGGTAGTTAAGGCCATCCACAAATCTCCTGATCCTCTCACGGTCCGACGGAATCATCTAGTTGGCATGACGAGCCAACTCCGAAAACCTCATCTCGTACTGAGTCACGGTCATATCTCCCTGTGCCAACCACTTGCACTGCCTATGCAGCCCCTCTCTGTAGGACTGCGGTACATACTTTTCCAAGAAGAGAGTGGAGAACTCCTTCCAAGTAAGGGGCGCTGCACCAACAGGCCTATACCTCTCATACGCCTCGCACCAAGTGAAGGCAGTCCCAGTAATCTAAAAAGTGGTAAATGCCACACCGGTAGACTCAAGAATCCCTGCTGTACGGAGCATCCGCTAATACCTGTCTAGAAAACCATGGGCATCCTCGCCCTCAGCACCACTGAATGTTGGAGGCTGGTGACGACGTTGCTCATCCTCTGGCATAGCTGGAACCCTGAACTCCTGCACTGGTGTAACCTACTGAGCTGGAGGTGCCTCTGGAGTCTGTAGTCCTTGCACTACCTGCTCAGGTGTGCGAGCAGCTGGGGTCTGATTGCCTCCCGTGGCCTGCGAAGTAGTTGTTGCTGTGGTGGCTGAAACTGCCTGAGCCAGGCTAGTGCAAACTATCAAAATCTATGTCATGATCTCCTGCAGACCCAAAATCACGATGGGCACAGTTGGTGCCTGAACTGGCGCTGCTGGAGTCTGATCCGGAGCTGGGGCAGCTGGTGGATCAATGCCCTCGCTACTCTGCCTCTTCCGCGGCCACGGCCGCGTCAACGGCCTCTGGTGGCATCAGTGGGTGGTACTGGTGTTCATCCACCTCGTCTGGTAGCTTGTGTCCTCACCATCAATAAGATAATAGAAAAATACAATTTAGTTCTCGATTCAAAAAAGTCGCACGACAAGAATTTCAAGAATATGAAGTTTTCGTAAAGGTTCTACAGCTTCTCGAGTATAAATATAGACGTCTCCGTACCGATCCACGAGACTATTCTAAACCGGCTCATGACTCGCGAGACCTAGTAACCTAGGATATGATACCAACTTGTCACGACCCCAACCCCGGTCGTGATGGCACCCAACACAATGCTAGACAAGCCCGACCAATTCAACACTCTCAATCCCCTTTCAGTAAAATTCAATACTGATTAATAGAATTTAATTACCAAGCTGATATGAATAGAAGTCTAAAATAAAAGATGAAATATGCAGAAACCACAATAATAATAATCTCTATCATGGCCCACCGATCCAGTGTCACAAGTTAAGAGCCTCTATTACATGAGTTCAACAGTCTAATACAGGAACAATCTAAAATACGGAAAAGGTAAAGAAAGATAGAGGGAGAAATCAGGTCTGCGAATGCCATGCAGCTACCTCGGTAACTCCAGTGAAATCTGAACTGCAGGATAGCTCGCACTATACCTCAGGAACACCTGGATCTGCACACACAGTGCAGGGAGTAATCTGAGTACTCCGACCCAGTGAGTAATAATAATAAATAATGATTGATAGTATGAATTCGCGTAAAGGCACTAAGTAGCTCTATATCAAAGCAGTAAGACCATTTAAACAGCAAATAATGAAGAAGTCAGGTGAAATTCCTTAAAACCAGGTAGAACACATAGCTTAACAAGTATTAATCAAGTATAAATCCGCTCCTCGAGCAAATTGTTCATTTATTTATTACTTTTCCTCAGTACTCACTCATATACTATTCACAATAACCGAAATCATAACTATACCATTGCAGCGCGCAGCTCGATCCATATATGGTTGTGGCGCACTGCCCGGTCCATAACAATAGTTGACTGCGCTCACTGAGGGTGTGCAGACTCCAGTGGGGCTCCTATAGCCCAAGCGCTATATTGTTACGGCGCGCAACCCGATCCATATATATATATATATATATATATATATATATATATATANGATACATATAATTATATTGTTGCGGCGTGTAGCCCAATCCATAACGTATAAAACATCCTCGCTATTGGGTTCTTAACCCCTCTCAGTCAATATAATCACAGCCTCTCGGAATACTAATATAAGATAGGGATCTCAGCCCACATATTACTTTTATTTTGGATTAGGATTTTAAATACCAATTCATATTGTGTTAAACAGTTGGGAACATGACTGAGGGTATGATTTTTAACAAGTAAAGTGTGGATAATCAGTAAAAATGTCCCAAAAGGTTCTACAGGTCGGCACAAGGCCCCAAACATGGCAACTAGTCCAGATCATAATGATAATAATTAAATCTCAGTCAAAATACGGTAAAAATCACCAATCGGGATGGACTAAGTCACAGTCCCTAGTAGCAAAGGACCCCACACTCATCATACAGCGTGTGTCTCACCTCAACATAGCACTACGTTGTGTAAATTCGGGGTTTCAGACCCTCAGGACATCATTTATAATCATTACTCACTCCAAGCCGGCCGAACTCTAGCTCGCTGTGCCCTTGCCTATCAAATCGATCTCCTCGCGCGTCGAATCTGATCAAAACCACAACGAATACCTCACAATATGCTAAGAAAACAATACTCAATCGAAAACAATCGAAAAATATCAAGAATCTCGAAATTAGCAAAACCCGAGCCCCGGGCCCACTTCTTGAAACTCAAAAGTTTTTATAATCAACGGGTTCCTTATCTCGCCACAAGTCCATACATACCAAGAACTCTCAAATCCGAGCTCAAATGAACCATCAAATCCTAATTTAAAATTTAAAAACTCAAACCCTTGTTCTTCCAATTTTAGCCAAGTTTCCATGAATTCCAAGGTTAATTTCATTTAATAATCACATTTTTAGTTCATAGAACTTTCCTCCAATTAATCCTTTTTGAATCCCTCTTCAATTTCTCCCAAATAGCTCTCAAGGTGCTCAAAAATGGTGAAAAATGACTTAGGTTCGCGGAATAAAATGTTTTATAACTTCTGTCCAGCTCCAGATTTTTTCTCTATGCGACCGCGTTCTCACACCTGCGATCGCAATGCACTGCCCTTTCAACTCTATGCGATCGCACTCACACTCCTGCAATCGCGAAGATATTCCACCCCAAACCTATGAGATAATAATACATCATCCGCGATCGCGTAGAACAAAAAAAATATGCTGCCTCAATTTCTTCTATGCGATCGCGACGTTCCTCCCGCGATCGCAAAGTCTAAAAATACCCTACAACAGCTAATGCATTTTCTGCAATTTCCCAAGTCCAAAATTTCCCGTTAACCATCCGAAATTACCCCGAGGCCCCCGGGACCTCAACCAAAAATACTAACACATCCTAAAATATTATTCAAACTTGCTCCAATCATTAAGACACCTCAAACAACACCAAAACCATCAAATTACATCGAATTCAAGCCTAAGTTCTTCTAAAACTTCCCAAACATGCATTTGATAAAAAACCTAACAAAATCACCTCCGAATGACCTAAAATTTAACACACACATCTCAAATCACATAACGAAGCTATAACAGTTCTCGAAATTCCATTCCGACACTTGGATCAAAATCTCACCTATCAACCGAAAATTGCCAAAATACTAACTTCGCCAATTCAAGCCTAATTCTACTTCGGACCTCCAAAAGCACTTCCGATCACACTCCTAAGTCATAAATCATCTCCTGAAGCTAACTGAATCATCAAAATTTGCTCCCGAGCCCTCTAACTTATAAGTGAACATCCGATTTCCTTTTCCAACTCAAGCCTTCTTAAAAGAGACTAAGTGTCTCATTTCCTACTATAATCACTCCAAGACAACTCGATCACACAAGAAACTGATAATAAATCATAAAGAAGCAGAAAAATGGGGGAAACGGAGCGGCAACTCATGAGACGGCGGGTCGGGTAGTCACAATCATACTCTTAATAACTCTCGTTGGTTAATTGTCTTAAAAAATTCCTCTTTGCAAGGTAGAAACCTGCATTACCAATGAGAAAATATTGTCCCGTTTGCCATTTGGAACCTTTGAAAAAATAGGAATAACAGCAATTTTAATAACCTAGACCTTGATCTTTGTGTAACACAAGTTCTCCATCAATTATGGGAATAGAATTTCTTCACGGAAGGAAATCCCCTCCAACAAACCAAAATCAGAATAGAGATTGGTTGGTCTAAGCCCCTTCACAACACAGTTAAGCTTAATATAGATGGTGCCTTTTCAAAAGAAAATTGCATGCAGGGATAGATAAGCCTTTAAAAATAACAACAACGACCGGATCATGAGCTTTTATAAATAATATTATGTAGCATCTTCTTTGCAGGAAGAACTACTAGCACTGGAGCAAGGTCTTAAAATTGCTTTGGATATGATGTTCCCCCAACTGGAAATAGAATCAGACTCCTCAGAAATGATAAAATTATTAAATGAGGACAATGCCCTAACTAACAATACGTTGCTCAATTGCACGTCATTAATGCACCAATTGAAAATACCAACGATCAGGCATAACTTCAGGGAAGGAAATGGTGTAGTACATCCTAGCAAAGGAAGCCATAAACCACTTCAAGCCTACAAGATGTGTGTACCTTGCTCGTCTACCTTTTTCTGTTGAAAAGGACAAGCAAGGAGTATGTTTTCGTACTAAGCTTTTACCTACCAATGTTTGTAATAGCCTAGCTGCTATAAACAATAGTAATGTCCTTCGGGGCTATGTGACAATTATGTAATGCTTTTGTTTAAGTAATATAAGCTTCCTTTTAACGTTAAAAAAAAAGAAAAAAAGAATAGCCATGTATTGTGTTCAAACGAACACGTCCATTTATGAAAAATCATATTGACATTCTTTCATTAGAGAACATATATAGCCTTTTGAAAAGGCACTGTACCAACCATAGAGTTGGAAGATCCAGTGATTAAGCTCACTTTGGTTCATTCCTTTCCTTCTGAACTTAGCATTGCTTCGAGCCAGAAAAATCTCAAGGTGAAATGGCTTAGACCCGCTTTAGTTTCAAGGTTACCTTTCCTTCCATAGAATCATGATGGATAATTAGGATTAATTGAAGCAAAATATCTGTTGCAATCAAGAATTTTATGTTTTAACCCAATTTTTCCGACAATCTTGGTTTACATTTTTGGTGAATAATACGTAGCATATTTTTTATGTTGCTGCTATTCGAGCCAGTTTTCGCATCTCAATTATTCCATTGGATACCACATAACTGATTTGCCCACCAAAGCTTAGGCATAGTAGAAGAAAATAACCAATATTGGGATTTGTACCCGGTCTTTAAAATATCCTTACTTCATTGACCACTAAATAACTCTTGGATGCATTCTCACATTGGACAACCATATTGAACGGAATTCATTTACTTAGATAAAAAACAAAGTTGAATTTTTCAAAAGAGCAAACAATTTCCTTTTTCTTAAATTATCGCAGGCCCGTGAGAAAAAAAGGAAGCACAATTTGACCTTTTCAGGACTGTCGTTTATATTTTGATCCCGTTAAAATTTTTTGGTAAAATAGTCCTGCTATCAGAATTTTGAAGTCGCTGCCAAAATTTTGAAGTATGCTGTTAGAATTTTCCCACATGAAAAAATTATGACGATTGCCATGTTTTGTGGCAATTTTATAATTTTGGCACTTTTAGTGCAAACGAATAAGTTCCTCTCCAGTTCCCGTTTCTTCAAGCTCTTATATGAATGTGCGATATACATCTTTTTAAATATTAATAATCCAGATATAATTAACAAAAACAAGGTCTCAACCATGATAAATGATGGATATATTTGTTGTCAAAACTGTGTTAAAAAATCAGAAAATAAAAGAAGTAGAAAAATATTAGTTTAATAAACAAAACAGAAAAAATAATTCCGAGCCCACAAGTTGCTTGTGTGTTCTTAAGGAATTTAATCCCCTCTTTGTTGCCCAAGGTTTTGGATTAATTCCTCCCAGGATAGAACGGAATAACTATTCTGTAATACTGGCAATCGAAATTACAGAATTTCAGCGAACTCAACAGACGAAGCAAATCACACTTGACACTTATGTTTATTTGAAAATAATGCAAATAGAAAAGAGGGGAGAAATTTTCTGATTTTTCCATATCCTAGAAATGAGGCCAAGCCTCTAAATTTATAGACAAAGGAAGGGTGAGATGGAGAGGTGCAATTCAAAATGTGCCTCTTCCATTTCCCATTCACACCCTTTAAAGAAAAACGCAACAATCCCCCACATGAATGGGGAATGGGCATATGAGTAAAACATGCATGAAAATATAGTGTGATTTGCAAGTAAAAGATTAATCGCATCTGGATAAGTAGGTTTCTCTTTGAACTTTCCGTAGTGAACTTATGACGGATATCCTCGGTCAATCGGTAGAATTAATATCTTTGAACCGTCGAGCTTTGGTGTATACCTAGACAACCATAAGTCACAAAATCAACCCTTAACCGTCTTTGGTTCTCATTGTTGTGTTCGTTTCAGCCATGAACACCACCTGTGTCACGATCCAATTCCCGAACCCGATCGTGATGGCGCCTCTCGTGAAGACAAGGCCAGCCAACAGACTAACAATACTTCTTTTAGCAATTACTTAGCATGAATGAGTCAAACAATAGATAACATTATCATAAATGCGGAAGAAAATGATATAACAGGGAAACCATCCCCAACTCAGCCCGAAATCGGGGTGTCACAAGTCACGAGCATCTAAAAAAGACCTGAACATAGCTACAGGGCCAATAATATACAAAAATAAATTCTGGAAACTCTAAGGACAACGTCCGGTGGCGGTCAGCTTACTCAGCTACAATAGCAAAATCCTCAATCAGCTCAAACCCGCTACCGGGTAACAAATACCTGCAACTGCACGCGAGGTGCAGAGAGTATAATGAGTACTCCAACTCAGTAAGTAATAAAGGTAAATAATAACTAAGCAGCAAGAAAACACGTAAGGCACTCCATTATACTATATAGAGCAGTGTAATCCTTTGAGAAATCAGTAAAACCGTGAAATCCATTAGAAAATATCGGGGCTCAATTAAGACATCTTTTGAAAATATCTTTTTCAAAAGTTAAGCAAATGAATGCGATATCAGATAGTGCAAGTCAGTACATAAGTCAGCCCCTCTGGCACAGCACTCCACCAACAATTAACACCAGGGTATCTGGTAAACAGTGCAAGAAGTAGCATGGATGCCAATGATATGAGAGTGCTGAATGTTATGACCGACACTACAAAATAAGAACGAATGCATGAGTGCAATGCAATGCATATGACGGTACACTCCATTACCCGCTGGGCGTACATCCCTTCCATTTAACGTCGACGGCGCTCACTGAGGGTGTGTACAGACTCCGAAGGGGCTCCTACAGCCCAATCGCGATATCAAGCCATCTCGTGGCATCAATAAATTCCTGGTCAGTCATTATTACCTAACTGGTCAGTCATTGTTACCTGACCAATTTACAACATACAGTGTCATTGTTACCACTGTTTCAAGTCACATCAACAGTGTCATTATTACCATTGTTCCAAGTCACATCATACAGTGTCATTGTTACCACTGTTCCAAGTCACATCATACAGTGTCATTGTTACAACTGTTTCGAAATCACTGCTGCGGTACACAGCCCAATCCATGCTTAGTCCAGAAATCAACATAAGCCCATTGGAAATTTGTAAAACAGTAGTTCTCAACCCGAAGTATCATTAAAATATCATTTGAGTTTTCAAAACATAGAAGTATGGCTGAGTTTGCAGAACAGTATTTAAAACCTTGGACTGAAACCAAATGATATGCAAGATATGCTAAAACAGTAATATCAATCCCCGAAGGATTCACATAGTTGTCACGAAGCCCAAACATGGCAATCAACCCATAATATGATGATACAAGTAGTTTCAGTCAAATATGCGGTAAAATCAACAACCGGGACGGACCAAGTCACAATCCCCCAACGGTGCTCTACCCCACGCTCATATCCGGCGTGCAAGTCACCTCAATACAATACTATGATGTGCAAATCCGGGGTTTCAAACCCTCAGGATATCATTTACAAGTATTACTCACCTCGAACCGGTGAAATCTCTAGCTCGCGACGCCTTTGCCCCTCAAATCGGCCTCCACGCGCGTCGAATCTAACCAAAATCAGAGCGAATGCATCACAATATGCCAATGGAACAATACCCAATCGAAAACAATCGAAAAATAGCAAAAATCTCGAAACTAGCAAAACCCGAGTCCCGGTCCCACTTCTCGAAAAATTACAAAATTCACATCACCGTATTTCTCGTCTTGCCACGAGTCCATGCATATCAAATTTGCCAAAATCGGAGTTCAAATGCCCTTTCAAATCCCAAATTTTTATTTCAAAAAACAAGCCCTAGTTCTTCCAATTTCTACCCAAATTTTTAAGAATTAAAGGTTGATTCTTCAATAAAATGGTGTTTCTAAGTCACGAGACTTACATCCAATCAATATTCCTTGAATCCCTCTTCAATTTGTCCCAAAGAGCTCTTAAAATACTTAATAATGGTGGAAAAGTGACTAAAACTCGCGGATGAAATGTTTATAAACCTTCTGCCGAGGCCTAGAAAATCCTTCATCGCATTCGCGGCTACTGCCTCGCGAATGCGAAGCACAACATTTAATTTCCCAACATTAACCTTTCGTGAATGCGTGATTAGCCTCACGAACGCATAGTATAACTCCATTTTAATCCCACTGACTCAAATCCTTCTACGCGAACGCGTATAAGAACATGCGAACGTGATGCACTGAGATCACACCGATCGCGAACACGGCCTTAAACCTCGCGAATGCGTAGCTTCCAGAACCCAACCCTTCGCGAACGCAATCTTCCCCATGCGAACGCGAAGGCCAAATTACCTGCAATAGCTGGACTAATTTTCTGCAATTCCTCAACTCCAAAAATAGTCCGGTTGACCACCCGAAACTACCCCGAGGCCCCCCGGACCTCAACCAAAGGAAACAACATATCCCAAAACATCATACGAACTTGTTCCAACCATCAAAATACATCAAACAATACTAAAATCATCAATTCACATCGGATTCAAGCCTAAGTTTCTTCAAAACTTCCGAAACACGCATTCGATCAAAAACCCAACCAAACGACGTCCGAATGACCTGAAAATTTGCACACATACCCAAAATCACTTAACGAAGCTACTACAACTCTTGGAATTCCATTCCGACCCTCAGATCAAAATCTCACCCATCAACCGGAATTCGCCAAAATACTAACTTTACCAATTTAAGCCTAATTATACACCGGACCTCCAAAATCAATTTCGATCGCACTCCTGAGTCACAAATCACCTCCCGAAGCTAACTGAATCACCGGAAATCACATCCGAGCCCTATAACTCATAAGTCAATCGTCCGGATGACTTTTCCAACTTAAGCCTTCCTTAAAGAGACTAAGTGTCTTAGTTTTTATCAAAACCAATTCGAATCAACTCTAACACACCACATACCGATAACGAAACATGAAGAAGCATAAAATGGGGGAAAACAGGACAGAAAAACATGAGACGATGGGTCGGGTCATCACATCCTCCCCAACTTAAACCAACGCTCGTCCTCGAGCGTACCCAGAATTGCCCTAGAAGCCAACCAATAGTTGAATAACCTTACCAAGCATATACCCGGGCTGATCCCACGTCACTCTATCTCGCATAGGTCCGATAACACAACATAGCTGAAATCTCACAACCCACCTAGACCATGACCTGTAGAACCACATCGCACTTTCTGAAATTGTACGCAAGACCAGAACCTCACATCTATACTCAGGATAAGTTCGAACCAGCTGTAATAACCCATACTTGCAACCTCCGGTGCAATTCTATGATATACCATATAGCTCAAACACATGCAGCGATAACTCCCATTCACGGCAGCTGTCCATAACAACCATATACCGATAGAAACCTCTTATTAGCTAAATTCTCATTCAACACTTTCATATCCTACCAATGATGATGAAACACGCAGTAAACCATAACCATTTCTTCCCTTTTGACTAATACCACAGCAGATTCCGAGCTGGACCTCGATATTATCCTTTCAACAAGTTGAGATCAAATCCGATCGTATACATTAATGATTCCAACGATCACCTCGAATCCAACACACCATTCTGGTGATATGATACCTCAACACAGGCCTAAGCCACAACTTGCATAATACGCGCACCATAAGAAACAATCTGAACATACTCAAATCATGACGAATGACTCAAACGGAAGAGTTGTACCTCAAGCTCATCAATACCGTCACAACACAAAGCTGAGACCCCGTCTCACATCATAGAAATAGAGTACCTGAATCTTCCTTGAAAGGTCGTAACTTCACGTGGCCTCGCCACAACACGTGATCCTATCCAAACACTGTTACACATGAAGCACCTCAAGTCACCAGGCTCAAATTAGACAGCCATGCATAGATTGATGTTAGAAACCAAGCAATCCATCACACCTACGGTGAAGCAAGTAATATACACCATTCAATCCTGAAAGGACTCAACCGATGCACCATTCGCCGAGCAACCCCCAATACGGACATTCCACAGAAACCAGGAAGCAAGGCATACAAAGTAACATATGGAAAACTATTCTCAACATCACATTGTTGCGGCGTGCAACCCGATCCAGATAACATACCCGTGGCGGCGTGCCACCCGATCCACCCAAATATCTCATATAGGGAGATGCATATCGAGCCAAATTTGCTCGTTATAACAAAATACCGAGAAGCCTGAAGCTACTCCTTCCACTATTATAACTCTTGCCAGAGCCGTACAATACGGTGCCCGGCACTAAATAAATGCCGAAATCTACAATCTCGCCAGGCAACATGCCCGGCCACATGAAACACATCCGAAAAAGTCCCTCAATACCGGAACTGAATCAATGGTAGAAACCTCTGCACTGACATCCGCCACGAAGGCCCAATTAAGAAAAGCAATCCTTCCCAGCCGTCCGCTGGTCTTTCGAATACAAACCACTCTGCTAGAACATAATCCGATGCACCTCGCCACGCAACATGTGGCATTTTCCGACATAACCCATAGCATAATAGTCTGGAATAACCCAGCACTGAGACATCTAGTCTACACCCATATATCATGTCCGAAATCTAATATACCAAAGAAAGAAAGATCCACTCGGGCATCCCAATCCCAATAGCCTCTAACGGTACCAATACACACGATCCACAACCACTACCTAGTCTGTACATGAGAACTCCCAGTCTCTATCTCCTTATAGCACACAAATTACTGTACCTGATCCCAAATTTCTCCGAATGAGTACATATTACATCTCAAGCACCCAATCATTCCACAAAAGATATTCAAAAATTCCCCTGTGCCATCAAATAAAATCAAATACCAGCAATCGATCTAGCAAGAAAGTGTCGCAATACTACCGAGGTATCATCGGTCCAATCACATTACCCTTCTTCCGAGACATATACCCTCGTCAAATCACTTTCCATTAGAAGTACCATTTCCTTTATTACCTGAGGCTACCCGTTGCCTAAGAATTTTATGAACTTCTTTTCAGAACTGAACTGTAACTCACCTAGCCAGCAACTTCCACTGATCCTATTTGGAAGCAAAATCATTACACATTCCATGCTTCACATACCCATAGAAAATATATTCATCTCCAAACCACGGTGAAACCCAACAAGAATTCTCTCCCAATTCCATTTGCACAGGCTAAACTGTCAGGACTGAATCCTTCTAACTAGACCAAGCTAAACAAGCTGTCAGGACTCAAAAGTTTTGCTGCACAATGCCTGTAAAAGCTCATTACCTCGAACACATATGAAGAATTAATCATACCCTCACCATATCAATTCGGTCTACCATCAAGCTACTTCATTTATCTAGGTTTCCTTCTGATTCATTTCCAACTTAATATTCCCTCTTGATGTAGAACCACAGTTCCTCAACTTAGGCTCACTATACGAGACCCACACACAAGAACATACTGTTTAAGACCCATAGGCCACTAAATACTCTCTCAAATGTTCCCAGAAACACCACATTCCGAAAATACTCTACTATGAAGAACCTCCTGCAAATCTAAATCTGTTACCTTTATTTTCCTGATACTGATGCATAGAATCCCATAATTAACATAAAAATACCACAAGTCTTGACCTTTTCCAATGAAACACATCCTTTAACCACATACACGACCTTAAGGCACTAGATTTTTACCTGTAGAACCTTGAACACAATAAGTCCATTATCGAGAGTCATTTACTTTATGTTCGATCTGCAATTTTCCTGACTTAGCGAACAGAACCACTCGTGCCTTATTAGCACTCTGACATCGCAGGATATGATCTCCTTCAAATACCAACAAACATCTTCCTTCTCAATACACTGAGCATTTTTTATCCACAACAGCTCCAGACATCCTATTATTTCAACACATCTATAAAGTATCATATAACCTTTGTCAAAATTTTGCTTCACTCGTGCAATCATTGGCTCAATTTCTATAACCAGAACTGATCCGCCAGCATAACTCGAACGGAACCAACATAGCACATGACCGTGCAATCAGCTAATCAACAGTAACCTCCCCAACTTGGCTTGAAGCCATATATCAGGACACACTCAACATCTCATACCACTTTTACTCTAATGATGCCACAATATCATAGTGAGATTAAACTCAAATCATCTACCAGTTCGTGAAAACACATATCGTCTCGTACTGTAATCCTTTATACTTCTCGCACCCATCTCTACATCAATTGAGTCCACTCTCTTAAGTGACCCCAGATTCTCAATTTCAACACGTACCCTTCAATTACACATGAGACCTTCTAGCATACGCATAAGGATCATACCACTTAAGAACAACCCGTAGGAGATAACCCACCTGCTTTGCCTCAATTTATTGCTTCGGCATACCTTCCACCATCATGTACGTTACACAGTCAATTAGCCTTCCTTGGTCTGAACTCAGGTACCTCATGAAATGCACTACACTCCCCAACTAGGAGACATAAAATATTCTTCATGCACCCATAACTCAGGCTACACATCAAATCACAACAGAAATCGAACACTTAACAGTTCATCTATCATTCAGCAGACTTCTTCGTCACTACCAAGTCACATAGATACATCTCACAGTACTAACATACTCATCACATGAATACCAAACCGCCATTCCGGCTAATAGGGACAATACCGAACATATAAGTTCAAAACACTTTCTCACACAATCAGCACCTCGGTGCTCAAGCCATAGGCGAAGAACCGGCCTCAAGCCCTCCAGACTGGCCCAACATCAAACTCACGGAGATCACATCTCGCCCCTTGATCGGGGAATCACCAGCCATCAAGGCACATACAATACCGAGCGCTCATGTGCGTATACATACATGTGGAAGGAATTTCAAGAGTTATATCTCAAGCTGAATCAAGTACGCACGATAAGAATTCCAAGAAAGTGAAGTTTTCCTAAAGGTTCTGCAGCCTCCCAAGGATAAATACAGACGTCTCCGTACCGATCCGCGAGATCTACTAAACCTGCTCATGACTCGTGAGACCTAGTAACCTAGGCTCAGATACCAACTTATCACGACCAAATTCCCGAACCCAATCGTGATGACGCCTCTTGTGAAGACAAGGCCATCCAACAGACTAACAATACTTCTTTTAGCAATTACTTAGTATGAATGAGTCAAACAATAGATAACATTATCATAAATGCGGAAGAAAATGGTATAATAGGGAAACCATCCCCAACTCAGCCCGAAATCGGGGTGTCACAAGTCACGAGCATCTAAAGAAGACCTGAACACAGCTACAGGGCCAATAATATAAAAATAAATTCTGGAAACGCTAAGGACAACGTCCGATGGCGGTCACCTTGCTTAGCTACAATAACAAAATCCTCAATCAGCTCAAACCCGTAGCCGGATAACAAATACCTGCAACTGCACGCGAGGTGCAGGGAGTAAAGTGAGTACTCCAACTCAGTGAGTAATAAAAGTAAATAATAACTAAGCAGCAAGAAAACACGTAAGGAACTCCATTATGCTATATAGAACAGTGCAATCTTTTGAGAAATTAGTAAAACCATGAAATCCTTTAGAAAATATCTGGGCTCAATTAAAACCTCTTTTGAAAATACCTTTTTCAACAGTTAAGTAAATGAATGCGATATGAGATAGTGCAAGTCAGCACATAAGTCAGCCCCTCGGGCATAGCACTCCACCAACAATTAACACCAGGGTATTTGGTAAACAGTGCAAGAAGTATCATGGATGCAAATGATATGAGAGTGCTGAATCTCATGACCAACACTACAAAATAAGAACGAATGCATGAGTGCAATGCAATGCATATTACAGTACACTCCGGTACCCGCTGCGGCGTACAGCCCGACCCATTTAATGTCGATGCCTCTCCTGGGGGTGTGTACAGAATCCGGAGGGGCTCTTACAGCCCAAGCGCAATATCAAGCCATCTTGTGGCATCAATAAATTCTTGGTCAATCATTATTACCTAACCGGTCAGTCATTGTTACCTGACCAATTTACAACATACAGTGTCATTGTTACCACTGTTTTAAGTCACATCGTACAGTGTCTTTGTTACTTCTGTTCCAAGTCACATCATACAGTGTCATTGTTACCACTGTTCCAAGTCACATCATACAGTGCCATTGTTAACACTATTTCTAAATCACTACTGCGGCGCGTAGCCCGATCCATACTCAGTCCAGAAATCAACATAAGCCCCTTGGGCATTTGTAAAACAATAGTTCTCAGCCCGAAGTATCATTAAAAATATCATTTGAGTTTTAAAAACTTAGAAGCATGACTGAGTTTGCAAAATAGTATTTAAAACCTTGTACTGAAACCAAATGACATGCAAGATATGCTAAAACAGTAATATCAATCCCCGAAGGATTCACATAGTTGGCATGAAGCTCAAACATGGCAATCAGCCCCTAGTATGATGATACAAGTAGTTTCAGTCAAATACGCTGTAAAATCAACAACCAGGACGGACCAAGTCAAAATCCCCCAATGGTTCTCTACCCCACGCTCATATCCGGCGTGCAAGTCACCTCAATACAACACTATGACATGCAAATCCGGTGTTTCAAACCCTCAGGATATCATTTACAAGTATTACTCACCTCGAACCAGTGAAATCTCTAGCTCGCGATGCCTTTGCCCCTCAAATCGGCCTCCACGCGCGTTGAATCTAACCAAAATCAAAGCGAATGCATCACAATATGCCAATGGAACAATACCCAATCGAAAACAATCGAAAAATAGCAAAAATCTCGAAACTAGCAAAATCCGAGCCCCAGGCCCACTTCTCGAAAAATTACAAAATTTACATCACCATATTCCTCGTCTTGCCACGAGTCCATACATATCAAATTTGCCAAAATCAGAGTTCAAATGCCCTTTCAAATCCCAAATTTTCATTTCAAAAACCAAGCCCTAGTTCTTCCAATTTCTACCCAAATTTTCAAGAATTAAAGGTTGATTCTTCAATAAAATGGTGTTTCTAAGTCAGGAGACTTACCTACAATCAATCTTCCTTGAATCCCTCTTCAATTTGTCCCAAAGAACTCTTAAAATACTCAACAATAGTGGAAAAGTGACTAAAACTCGCGGATGAAATGTTTATAAACCCTCTGCCCAAGCCTGGAAAATCCTTCATCGCGTTCGCTGCTACAGCTTCGTGAACGCGAAGCACAACATTTAATTTCCCAACATTAACCCTACGCGAACGCGTGATTAGCCTCGCGAACACGTTGCTTCAACTAACCTCTCCTATGCGAACGCAACATAATACCCGCGAACGCATAATATAACTCCATTTTAATCCCACTGACTTGAATCCTTCAACGCGAACGCGTATAAGAACATGCGAATGCGATGCACTGAGATCATACCAATCGCGAACATGGCCTTGAACCTCGCGAACGCGTAGCTTCCAGAACCCAACCCTTCGCGAACTCGATCTTCCCCATGCGAACGCGAAGGCCAAATTACCTGCAATCGCTGGACTAATTTTTTGCAATTCCTCAACTCCAAAAATAGCCCGTTTGACCACTCATGTCACGACCTAAAATCCACTAAGGGTCGTGGTGGCGCTGGACACCTCTGTCAGGCCAGCCAACTAACTCATCAATTAATTCTTCTTTTAATACTTTTGAAAATCTAAGGTTTTTCCTTCCATTTTTGTAAATAAAAGTTCACATCTTGAATTCAAGTTTAAATAATAATGATTAGAACAAATCCGTTGAAAACCATCCCAGAAACTCGGTGTCACAAGTACATGAGCAACTACTGATAAGAGAAATAAAATACAACATCCGTCCGGAATACAGTGAACGAAAAGTAAATACAGTGCACTGGAAAGGACTACCCTAGCTGCGGTTGCCTCGAATGATGCATCTCACCTAGTCCCAGCATCATCCATGCTGCTACGCCCAATAGGCTGCTAGAGGTATGTATATACCTGTGCAACAAAAATGCACAGAAGTATAGTATGAGTACGTAATCAACGTGTACTCAGTGAGTATCCCGCCTAATCCCGAAGGGGTAGAGATGGGATGGCCGACTTTGACACTCACTAGAAGTCCATTATCAATATTCTATAAGTGTGTGAATAATCATGGACTTATATAGAAGTCCTAACTGTGAAGCCACATAAACGAGTAAACACCTTCAACAATAAATCACGGGCTTCCAAAGTCTATTCTTTATTATCTTTTCAGTTTATATCAAGCCACATAGGGCCAATTCCACATTTACAAATTTCCAAGTAACAGATAGACATGCGCAAATCATGCCGAGGTCGACGGCCCACTCCAACAGAATGTAAATTGTGCACTGCCGAGGGTCGAGCGACACGAAACATAGATGCATCTATTAGCACCGAGGTGTTCAGCCCGTTCCATAATTAAACATATATCCTGCTCGCTAATCATCCATGCGACGCAGGCACACATAATGTACATGCTCAATTAGTCAAATAAGAACTTATCAGGGAATATTTATTCAATAAAACCAATTCTCCTTTAACAATTTTAAGAAATGAAGCTTAATCCTTATAGAAATTTACTTACTAATTCGATGTGAGTTAAGCCATTCAAGCTAACAATGTGTTCACAATTAATCTACGTACACATGCTTTTGGGTCATAACTACCCGGACAATAGCATAATAGTAGCTACGCACGGACTCTCATCACCTCGTGCGTACGTAGCCCCCACAAATAGGAGCACATAATTAATTACTTCACCTATAGGGTAAATTCCCCCTCACAAGATTAGAAAGGAGACTCACCTCGCTCCGAAGACTCGCAACCGGCATTCTACATCCTTTTGAAGGCTTGAACCAACGCACAATGCACCAAAACTAGCAAATGATCACACAAATCCATTAATATATGCTCAACTATACTCCGCAACCCAATTTATAATAATTCCCAACTCCGAACGAAAGGTTGACCGAAATGCCCTCGGGCCCACGTGCCCGGAATCTAAAATTTTTCGAAGGTAAAGATTACCCATAACCTTAGGAACTCAAATATATAATTTTCTCCTAATTCCATACTCAAAATCGTGGCTAAAATCCAATATTTATAATTTTTCTAGGGTTCCATCCAAAACCCTAATATTTACTCTAATTTCCATGCTTAAATCCATATATAATTGATATATTTAACTCAGAAGTGATAGGGATGACTTACCTTAATCATTGATGACAAAATCCCCTCTTGAAGCTCCCCAAAAATCGCCCATTCCATGGAGAAATGTGATAGAAATGGCCAATCCCCGACCTTAAAATGACATTCTGCCATCCAGGGATTTCTGCTTCTGTGGAAAAATCCAGCTTTTGCGGAACCCGCTTCAGCAGAAAATGATTTGCTTTTGTGGTCCCTGGCTTCAGCCCATCTTCGCTTCAGCGGAAGCCAAACCGCATCAGCGGCTCCGCTTAAGTCGTGAAAAAGCCGCTTCTACGGCCACCTGGGCCTGACCCCCTTTCCGCTTCTGCGGAATATGCGCCACTTTTGCGCCTTTTCTTCATGCCCCACCTTTTCGCTCCTGCGGGCCACAGACCGCATCTGCGGTCCAGGAACCGCAGATGCGATTATGACAGAAGCAGCACACTCAGCCTTCCAAATTTCCAAATTTCGATCCGTTAACCACCCGGAATCCACCTGAGGCCCCCAGGACCTCAACCAAACCTACCTACCAATCCCAAAACACATTAAGGACTTTCTTGAGGCCTCAAATCAAATCAAACAACGCCGAAATCATGAATTACACCTCAATTCAAGCTTTATGAACTTTGAAATTTTTAACTTCTACTATCGATGTTTAGTCCTATCAAATCACGTCCGATTGACCTCAAATTTTGCGCACAAGTCATATTTGACATTACGGACCTACTCCAACTTTCGGAATTGGATTCCGACTCTGATATCAAAAAGGCAACCTCCGATCAAACTTCTTAAAAACCTTCAAATTTCTATCTTTAGCCAAATGGTTTCAAAATGACCTACGGACCTCCGAATTCACTTCCGATCGTGCTCCCAACTCCAGAATCACCATACGGAGCTATTCACAGTCTCAGAATAATAAACGGACATTGATAATACTAAAATGCTCTTCAAGCTAAACTTATGAAATTTCTTCTAAAATGCTAACTTCCACAATAGGCGCCAAAATGCTCCCGGGTTATCCAAAACCCAATCCGGGCATACGCCCAAGTTCGAAATCATCATACAAACCTGCTGGAACCTTCATATCCTGATTTTGAGGTCGTTTACTCAAAAATCCAATCCTAGTTCATTCTTTCAACTTCAAGCTTCTCAAATGAGAATTTTCATTTAAATTTAACTCTGATCTCCCTGAATTTAAATTCCGACCATGCGAACAAGTCATAATACCTAAAATGAAGCTATTCATGGCCTTTGACTGTTGAACAGAGTGTTGGTACTCAAAACAACCGATCGGGTCGTTACATTCTCTCCCACTTAAACATTCGTTCGTCCTCGAACGTGCCGAGAACTACACTGGAGCAGTCTAAAATCATTGTTTAGCACCTCATGCACCTTTCTGTGCTATCACAACTTGGTTGAGCACATTAGCTCGATAAATTCTGAAGATATCCCCTTTTATTCAAACAAATAAGCCTTAGAGCCCACTTCCAACATCAGGAATTCTATACCGGGCCTGTTTCCAACATATGATCACCGTATTAATTACTATACGCTGTACTCAAACATGACTGCATAACTCTGCTGAATTCACACTTGCATCACTTTACCCATAGGACCACAATAACATTTCTGTTTGAATTAATCAAAATTCCACGAACCCGATGATCTGATTGCACCTCCTGACCTACATGGGTTTTGCTTTAACCTTTACAACACCGACACGGTGGAAGAGAGGATGCCCAAATTCATAACCAACTGTTGAATCAACAAATCATTGGGTCTATCCCCTGACATGAGTCATTGCCTCTTTCTGAACCATCTAATGGTCTTAGCTCCTTAATTCACTTCACATAATCCAATTGCATTAGTCTTAATTCCAATAATCTCGCCTCACCCAGTACGAACTGCTCAGGCAATAAGCCACTTCGAACACAATCCCATATGATGCCACAATATGCCAATAGGTTACCGATTAGGATATGATACAAGAGGAAAACGAACTCTGAAACGTAGATTTAATTACCCCGCCCGCGAATCATACATGCAACACGGGCTAACATCTTATACGAGTTTTCCTCATAAAATGGGAAACATAAAACATAAAAGAAATTAGCAGGAAACTATACTGAACATCATACTGTTGCGGGGTGCAACCCGATCCAAACAGCATAACCATGGCGGCGTTGTGACGACCCGGCCTGTCGTCTCATGTGTTACTATCCTATTTTTCCCGTTTATTACTTCTTAATATTTCATTATCAGTATGTGGTGTGTGAGAGTTGATTGGGATTGGTTTTGATAAGAAATGAGGCACTTAGTCTCTCTCCTTAAGGAAAGCTTAAGTTGGAAAAGTCAACCAGATATTGACTATTGAGTTAGAGGGCTCGGATGTAATTTTCGGTGATTAGGTTAGCTTCGGGGATGATTTGTGACTTAGGAGTGCGATCGGAATTGATTTTGGAGGTCCGGTGTAGAATTAGGCTTGAATTGGCGAAGTTAGAATTTTGGCGAATTCCGGTTGATAGGTGAAATTTTGATCTGAGGGTCGGGATGGAATTTCATGAGTTGCTGCAGCTTTATTGGGTGATTTTGGATATGTGTGCAAATTTTCAGGTCATTCGAACATCGTTTGGTTGGGTTTTTGATCGAATGCGCATTTCGGAAGTTTTGAAGAAACTTAGGCTTGAATCCGATATGAATTGATGGTTTTAGCATTTTTTGATGTGTTTTGATGATTGGAACAAGTTTGAATGATGTTATGGGTCATGTCTGTGCTTTTGGTTGAGGTCCCAGAGGCCTCGGGGTGAGTTCGGGTGGTTAAACGGAGAGTTTGGAGTTTGTTACATATTTTGGAGTTTGCTGGTTCTGTCATTTACGCATCTGCGAAAAAGGGACCGCATAGGCGGTTCCACAGATGCAGCAGGGAGGTCACAGAAGCGGTTCTAGTGGGGGCTTGACCTATCCGTAGAAGCAGACAAGGGTCCGCATAAGCGGTCTCGCAGAAGCGAGCGGTGAGGCGCAGAAGCGGTGGTGGCACTTAATGACTTCCGCAGAAGCGGAATAATTCCCGCAAAAGCGGTAACCACAGAGGTGGTATTGGATCCGCATAAGCGAAAATCGGCCTGGGCAGAAGGTTTAAAAAATAATTTTTTTCATTCGCGCGGGTTATGTATTTTCCACCATTTTTGAACGAACTTTGGGAGCTTTGAGGCAATTTTGAAGAGGGATTCAAGGAGGAATGATTAGAGGTGAGTTCCTCGGCCTAAATTCATGAGATTATGTTAGATTTAACATGTAAATTGGTTGAAATTCATTAAAAAGGGGTAAAGGTAGGGCTTGAGTTTTTGATATTTTAAATTGGGATTTGATAGGTCATTTGAGCTCGGATTTGGGAGTTCTTGGCATGTATGGACTTGCGGCGAGATGAGGAATCCGGTAATGTGAGTTTTATAATTTTTTGAGAAGTGGGTCGGGGGCTCGAGTTTTACTAGTTTCGAGATTTTTGATATTTTTCGATAGTTTTCGATTGGGTATTGTTCCCTTAGCATATTGTAATGTATTCGCTCTGATTTTGGTTAGATTCGACGCGCGAGGAGGACAATTTGAGGGGCAAAGGCATCGTGAGCGAGGAATTTCACCAGTTCGAGGTGAGTAATACTTGTAAATGATATCTTGAGGGTTTGAAACCTCATATTTGCACATCATATTGCTGTATTGTGGTGACTTGCACGCCAGATATGAGCATGGGGTAGAGCACCGTTGGGGATTGTGACTTGGTCCGTTCCGGTTGTTGATTTTATTGCGCGATTGACTGAAACCTACTTGATGCTATCATGATTTGGGCTGATTGCCATGTTTTGGGCTTCGTGCCGATTATTTGAATCCTTCAGGGATTGATATCACTATTTTTGCATTACTTTGCATATTATTTGATCTCGGTCCAAGGTTTTAAATACTGTTTTGCAAACTCAGCCATCTTTCTAAGATTTGAAAACTTAAATGATATTTTACTGACGTTCAAAACTGAGGAATGTTATTTGAATATTACCCTAGTGGCTATGTGCATTTCTAGACTGAGCGTAGATCGGGCTGCGCACCGCAGCAGTGTTGCATGTGCATTTCTGGACTGAGGATGGATCGGGTTGCACGCCGCAGCGGTGTGATATTGATATTGCGCTTAGCCTATAGGAGTCCCTCCGGAGTCTGGACCCCCACAGTAAGCGCGGGTACCCAAATGGATCGGGCTGCGCGCCGCAGCAGTCATGTGCATTGCATTACATTCATGCATTGGTTCCTGTTTGTGCTACGTGGCATGACATTCAGCACTCTCATATCATTGGCATCCATGCTATTTCTTGCACTGTTACCAGATACCCTAGAGTTATTTGTAATTGAGTGTTGTGCCCGAAGGGCTGACTAATGTGCGGACTTGCACTATCTGATTATGCATTCAATTGCTTGACTGTTGGTAAAAGGATATTTTCAAAAGAGGTTTTTTTAACTAGGCCAGATATTTTCTAAAGGATTTTCATGGAATTACTGTTTTCTCAAGGGTCTTACTGTCCTATATAGCATGATGGAGTTCTTTACGTGTTTTCTTACCGCTCAGTTATTATTAACTCTTATTACTCATTGAGTTGGAGTACTCACTTTATTCCCTGCACCTCGTGTGCGGTTGCAGGTATTGTTCACCCAACCTTGCCCGACGACATATCCAGCCACAAGAACCACCTTAGAGAAGTCCTTCACCACCGGGACTAATATGAGGAACCTTAACACTGACACTCATCATAAGAGCCCAAATAAGGAGGACAAATCCTTCCCAGCCATTCGCTGGGTCCTTGGAATTTAAACCACTCTGCAAGAACATAATCCAATGCACCTCACCACTCAACCCGTCGCATTTCCGGCATAGCCAGTAGCGCAATAGTTCAGAATCACCTAACACTAAGACAACCAGTCTGAATTTCCACATCACATCCAAATCTAATGTACCAGCAAATAAAGATCCACTCGAGCCTCCAAATCTCGATTGCTGCTAAATGGTGCCGAATACACACGATCCACAACCACGACATAGCCTGTACATGAGATCTCCCAATCTCCAACTCCATATAGCACACGAATCATCATACCTGATCCCAATTTTTCCATCCGAACGCATACCACACCTTAAATACCCCATCTCTCCACGATAGATACTTTAAAATTTCCTCTGCCACCAGTTAATCCAACAAGAAAATGCCGCAATACTACCGAAGTATCATCAGTTTAATCACATTACCTTTTTTCCAAGGCATATACTCTCGTCAAATCGCCTTCAATTAGCAGCACCATTTCCTTGATTATCTGAGGCTTCTCGTTGCCCTAGAGTTTTATGAACTTCTTTTTAGAACTGAACTGAAACCCCGAGTGATTTGACAAATGTATATGTTTCAGAAAAAGGGCAATGTGATTAAGTTGATGGCACTTCGGTAGTGTTGCGGCACTTTCTTGCTAGATCGACTGCTGATATCTGAGTGTGTTTGATGGTACAGGAGAATTTTAGAATATCTTCAAAGGATGATTGGGTACTCGAGGTGTAATATGTATTTATACTGCAGAAGTTGGGATCAGGTATAGTAATTCGTGTGCTATGTGGAGCTGGAGACTTGGAGTTCTCATGTTCAGGCTATGTAGTGGTTGTGGATAGTGTGTATTGGTACCGTTAGCTCAGCTATATTGAACCGATAACCCTATTGGTATCAGAGCCATGTTAACCCTAAGTATGAGAAGCTAAACTTTCATACTGTCTTTAAGGTCAGTTGAATTTCTGCTTATTTCTATCATGCTATAAATCTTTAATCGTGTTGTTTATCTCTTTATAAGTTTACTGTTCATCATCTTCATAGCTTCATATTCTGAGTTCATAGTGTGAGGGTCTCTGTGAGAGAGCTTAGTTAAACCTTATTAAGCTGTCGTCAGTTGCCGTCGTCAGTATTAGGCCAGGGAGAGCCGCTTTTAGACAGGACACAACAGGACACACTGAACACGTTTAACTACCAACCCCCAAGATAACTTAGAACTCATAACGTTTAGTGAAGAAGATAATGAATAGTAACCATTATAGAGTCATAAATAGTAAGATAAGATAATTAGTAATGATTCAGATAAACGGAATAGACTTATGCCTTAAAGATAGTATACCTCTTAAGACTTGACAAAACTTTGATAAAGTTTTTAGTAAAACAAATCCTTTCGTTACATAAGATTTTGTAATGAACAAAAATGGAGTACCTTAGTACGTCTCCGTATTTTAAATAAAAAGATTTCTTGTACTGCAAATATTATTCACGCTCTTAGATCTTTTACTAAAAGTAATCTAAGAAAAAGACTTTGTCTGAATATAAAGCAAGATATAGAATTTTTAACAAATAGACTTAACATGTATTTAAGTCAAAGACTAATTGCTATTAATATTTTAAAAACTGTTAAAATCTGGAATAACAGATATACAGCTCAGTTTTAAAATGATTAATTCTGAGAAAGGTAGAATTCTAAATAGTGTTAATATTTCGCCAATAACTAATATTGCCAAAATAGAAAGTGATTTACAGAATTGGAGTATTCCAAAAGAATCCTTCAACACTATATATCACACTGGTAAGTTTGATTTTATAAAAAATTATAATATCAAAACTTGCGAATCAACAGTTGCTATTAATTACTCGATTGAAACAATCAAGTTATTAGCTGAACACGACATTCAACAATATAGAAAGAAATATAACTTTCTACATGTTGGACTAGTACAAATAGCTGTCAAACCTCTTTACAGATTGGGCTTAGACACACCTCTTTGTCTCTTACTAAGAGAAGATAGACTATTAAACTTTGATGATTCATTATTAGGAGTTTTATAAAGTAACTTAGCCCAAGGCCCAGTTTACTTTAATTGTTATCCTAACTATTCGGTTGACATAAATGACCAAAATGTTTTGGATACCTTAACTCTTAATATTAAAACAAAAAACATGAATAGCAAAGTTAATACTAAAGAAATAGTTGTAATATACAGAGTTTATTACAGACTAATGAAAACAACATTAGCTCCAAAAGCTAAAATTGAGAGTAATAAAGGAGTAACTGTGCTCATGGAAGCAAACCAAGAACATAATAATACCTTCGTCCCTAGAATGATTCGATGGGATGATATATTATCAAAGGATGAGTGGCGCTTTGAAGCAATAACTCAACCACAATATGAACCAGAGAGTTCATATATTGAACAAGTCATTCAATATCCTTCTGGAGTGATAGACTTAAAATTCTTAAAGTCTAGCTCAATGAACGAATCATCCTCTAGTAGAAGAATGTCATTCAGCAGGCCTTCTTCTTCAAAACCCCCAGAGGAAAGTCATAGCAATAAAAGTGACGAAGAACTAATTGAGGAACTTGATAGAAAAATCAAAGGGGTAGATTTTGATAAAACTGTCCCTAAAGTGATCTATCAAAAAGGTCCTTTTAGAAAAACTCCTAAAAGTCCAAGCGCAGAAACAATAGATCGTAATGACCAACTAGGAGTCATTAAAGAAGAAAATAATTTTAAAATAGACTGGAAAAGTCTAGGTGACCAATGGAAACACTCAGATAGTAGTATTAAGATAAAATGGTATTTTGAAACATACCCAAAACCCCAAAGATTACCTTTTAAAGATAAATGGATTAAAGATATGAAAAGAATCGGATGTAATATCGAGTTCTTTAAATGGTTTGAATTAACTGGACAGATTCCAAATCAACAAGAATCTTTACAAATGATTATTAATAAATGGTATACAAAACAAGGTAGTGTAGTAGAATCCACTACGCCACCATTAGAAGAAATTCTAATACCTGTCCAAGGACAAGTAATAACTGCTTCTCTATTTAAAAGAGAAAGTGTTCATCTTGATAAAGAACCCACTAATAAAGATTTGAACAAAATAATTACTCAAAATAATNCCCTGAATTTTTCCCTAAATTTTCCAAAGAAAAATTCCCCAAGTTAAATGAACAATTTGATTTTTCAGATAAACATCTAGAAAAAATAGAAGAACAATTGAAAACAAAAATGACGATTTCAAAGCAAAGTACAATTTCTAACAAAGCTAGTACTAGTAATGACAAAACTATTGAATTACATAATTTACAAAATAACTTATTTTTCTTAGAAGAAGAGTATAATACTTTAAAAGGAAAAAATGATTTTCCTAATAAAGAAGATAAAATGAAAGCTATAAAGAAAGCTTCCGAGAGTATTATAGACACTATTAATAAAATAAAACCCTTAATAACCTTGAAGGCTATTTCTACAATAAAAACTAACGATTCAGAAGTCAACAGGATCAATAATAATCCAAGACATTCTAATAAGAAAAACTATTACCAAAGAGCATCATTCTCAGATGTTCAATTTGAAGAAGATATTTATCTAACAAGCTCCAGTCATAGTGGAACTGGAATAACTGAATGGAACATCGATGGTTTAGCTGAAAGCCAAATCTATAAAAAACTTTATGAAATAGGCATTGCTGTAACTGCCTATAAAATCAAGAATGCATCTGATAAACACGCCGCAACTTTAGTTGTATCTGGTATTACAGGAACACTAAAGAATTGGTGGGATAATTATCTCTCCAAAGATAATAGGAACCAAATTCTCAATGCCACTTCAGTCATAACTGTAATAAAAATAGAAGATAACACACAAGTAGCAGAACAACAACATAGAGAAGATGCTACTGCCACATTAATATATTGTATTGCTAAACACTTTATTGGAGAATCAAAACTTTTCCAAAATAGAAGTTTAGAACTATTAAATAATCTTAGTTATCCAAAACTAACAGATTTTAGATGGTACAAAGACATGTTTATCGAAAAGGTAATGATCAGAGAAGATTGCGGTAATTCTTTCTGGAAAGAAAGATTTATCAGCGGATTACCCAGGCTATTTGCCGATAAGGTAAGAACAAAAATTAAAGATCGATTTAACGGTCAAATCCCTTAAGATAATCTCACATATGGAGACCTAGTAAGTTTTATTAACGTTACAGGTTTAGACTTATGTACAGATTTAAAACTCAAAAGTCTTATTAAAAAAGACAGATTACAATCCAAAAAGGAACTTGGTAGTTTTTGTCAAGATTTCGGTTATAAAACTATTTCAGCACCTTCCAAAAGAATCTCCAAGAAAAACAAGTCTTCTAATAAACCTCATAGAAGACACCACAAACAGAAGAAGAAAAAGGAAGAAACGCATAAAAAGAAAAGATTTAAAAGAAAATCTAAAAAGGAACATGGTGACAAGTGTTTGTCTTGTGGTAAAGCAGGACATCGTGCCAGTGACTGTAAAGTCACTAAAAGAAAAAAGAATAAAGTCAATCTTTTAGAATTAGATGAAAATACTAAAGAAAAACTTTTTAGTATTTTAGAAGAAAGTGAAAACAGTTCAAATGAGAATAGCTCTTCATCAACTGAAAAAAGTTATTCTGATAGTGGTAACGAATTCATTAATGTTGCATATAGCTCAGATAACAGCAGTTCAGAAGATAATAAATGTAACTGCATAGGAGCGATATGTGTATGCGAACAAAATTCCCTTAGAGTCATTACGAATGATTCAAAAGAAGTTTTATTTGATATCATCAATCACATAGATGACGAAGATATCAAACGTAAATATTTAGTCGAATTAAAGAATATTATTATTTAACATAAAGACCGCCCCAAGGTCGAACCTTTCAACATGAAAGAAGTAATGAATAGATTTTCCTCTTCAAAAAATGATGAACCAACTATTCAACATCTTCAGACTGAACTAAAATCTGTAAAGGATAAAATAAAAAATATTAAAACTAGACTTAATAAAATAGAAATGAAAAATTTCACTAACGAATTATTATCAAAAGTTGCCAAAGGCAAAGACGAAGAACTAGAAACTAACCAAAGTTATGTTTCGAATGAAGAGAATGATGACGAACCAATCGCCAATCAATCTCAAACCACTGTACCACAATTCGCAAGAATAAAGGTACAAAGTTATCATATTCCTATTACACTGAAAGTCAAAGATGCTACTTTTAATAAATTACCATTATTAGATTCAGGTGCAGATAAGAACTGCGTATGTGAAGGAATAATACCTACAAAATATCTTGAGAAATCTACTACAAAATTATACTCCGCTACAGGAGAGAGATTAAAACTTGATTATAAATTGTCAAAAGCCCATATATGCAATGATGGGATATGTTTTATAAATGATTTCGTAGTAACCAGAGATATAAATGAAGAGATAATCCTAGGATTACCATTTATAACTCAAATAAAACCTTATTATGACGACTTAGGTGCTTTATGCACTAACATATTAGGAAAAGAAATAAAATTTCCTTATTTAAACCCCATTTCTCAAGAAGAAAGCGATTTTATAAAAACAAAAACAATATTTAAAATAAATGTATTGTCTAACCAGGTTAGATATTTACAAAATGATATAAAAGTTCACAAAATTGAACAAACTTTAGAAACCCCGGAGATAGAAGCTAAAATAAAACAATTCCAAAAACAACTCGAATTAGAAGTTTGTTCAGATTTACCCAATGCCTTTTGGGAAAGAAAAAGGCATATAATTGAATTACCTTACATCAAAGATTTTAATGAACAGGCTATACCTACAAAGGCAAGACCTATTCAAATGAATCATGAATTAATGGAAACATGTAAAAAGGAAATTAATGACCTTCTTCAAAACAAGATTATTAGACCCTCAAAGTATCCATGAAGTTGTGCAGCTTTCTACGTTAACAATAACGCCGAGAAAGAAAGAGGAGCTCCCATATTAGTTATTAATTACAAACCTTTAAATAAAGTATTACAATAGATTAGGTACCCAATACCTAATAAAAGAGATTTATTAAAACGAACCTATAAAGCCAATATTTATAGTAAGTTCGATATGAAATATGGGTTCTGGCAAATTCAAATTGCTGAAAAAGATAAATACAAAACTGCCTTCAATGTCCCTTTCGGATAATATGAATGGAACGTAATGTCTTTCGGGTTAAAAAATGCCCCATCAGAATTTCAAAATGTTATAAATAATATATTCAATCCCTACAATAGCATGTCGATAGTTTATATTGACGGTGTATTAATATTTTCTGAGGATATAGATCTCATTTCAACGGCCTAGTAGTCAGAGCTAAGAAAGTTAAGTTGTTTCAAACAACAATTAGATTCTTAGGACACGACCTCTACCAAGGAACTTATAAACCAATCTATAGAGACATAGAGTTCTCTTCCAAATTTCCTGATGAAATCACTGATAAAACCCAACTTCAAAGGTTCTTAGGAAGCCTCAATTATGTCGCAGATTTTATTCCTGATATTAGAAAAATTTGCGAACCACTCTATAAACGCCTTAGGAAGAATCCTATCCCATGGAGTCTAGAGCAAACTGATACGGTTAAGAAAATCAAATCTATTGTTCAGAAACTCCCATGCTAAGGTATTCCAAATCCTGAAGCTTTTATGATAGTCAAAACTGATGCTTCTGACGAAGGATACGGTGGAATTCTTAAACAACAAATTTCTCCAAAATCTCCAGAACAATTAGTTCGTTTTACTTCTGGTATCTGGAATCCAGCTCAAAGGAATTATAGTATAGTACTATGTATTACTAAATTTCAAGATGATTTGATAAACAAAGAATTTTTATTAAGGGTTGATTGCAAATCACCCAAAGAAATTTTACAAAAAGATGTTAAGAATCTTATTTCAAAATAAATTTTTGCCAGATGGCAAGCACTATTATCCAGCTTTAATTTTGAAATCGAATTTATCAAAGGAGAAAATAACTCTTTACCTGATTTTCTAACAAGAGAATTTCTACAGGGAAAAAATGAGACCAAGTAAAAAAGGTCCATTCAGGGCCTCACCCAAATGTGAGAATAGATATTCTGCCCTTGCAGAATATTTTCCATCACTACCCGTGAGACCACAGCTAAATTTAATGGTTACCCCTCCGAGAGTACCCACTCAAAATAAACCCTCTACCATGATAGTACTTGGAACCATTCCAAAGAAAGATGGTCCATTTCAACAGGCTTCATCGAAAGCTTCATCAAGCCAAACAGGAAAGGCACTAACCAGTGCAGATTATGCTATGAAGACCCCAGAGTCTTTTGCACAAGCAGTAAACCCAAACACTCCCTCAAAGGTAGAAGAAAATAAACCAATTTCTTTAGAAAGAGAAACATTCGAATTAATTCCAAAAAAACCAATCAAGGTTCTAGCCTTAGAAAAAGGTTATGAAAATTATGACCTTGCAGACCTAATCAGACCCTGTTACATAGACAGGAATTATGTTGAAACCAGCGACCCCCTAAAAACAAGGAGGTTCTACGAGTTCATTTTAACAGATACAGGATCAGTGTCATTTGAGCATACTCTCTATGACGAGAGAGACCCTACATGAATTAGAATTTCCAAATTTACCATTAACAAAATAATAAGTCCATTTAAATGGAAGATGGATCACCTGCACACCCCAATAGGGTTATCAGTTCAATATAGGCCCCAAACCTATAATTTTAAAGACTACATGGATGCATGGTTCAACTTTTTGTACCTACGCCCCAAAACACACACATGGTTTGTCAAGTACAGCGAGCAAGCCCAGAAGTCAGTCATTCCTAGATGGTTCTATGACTGGTGGCAAACATTTGGTGGAACATAGCAAACAATGCCCAGAAGTTTCCACATGCACTATGGGAGATTCCAAATAGAAAACGAAATCTCCACCCTACCTGACCACATAAAAGAATGCAAATTTTATTTTGCAAAAAGAATTTCTTTTATTATTGACTGGTCATTTGACATAGAGCAAATTGACCGTATTAAATATTTGGTAAAAACTTTGAAAGTTAAAGGATGGATCCCTGAGGTTAAAGAGACCAAGAAATCTAAGCCAGTTAAAACAGATTCAACCAACTCTCAGAAAGAGTTAAAAAAGAAGCTACAAGATATGTTAGCAAATATCGAATCAGTAGACCCGATCCAAGTACAAGCTATTCTAGAAGCAGCTTCAAGTTCATCCTCTGTAGAAAGCAGAAAAAATGGAGACATGGAAGATCTAGATGGGATAGCTCAAGCATATGCCCATTCTAGCAGATAAACAGATACTTGCCTCTTCGGAAAAGAAGAAAGTGACAGAAAGCGACACCTGCCCCTTCAGAAAAGAAGAAAGCGACACTTGCCCTTTCAGAAAAGGAGAAAGCGACACTTGCCCTTTCAGAAAAGGAGAAAGCGACACTTTCCCTTTCAGAAAAGGAGAAAGCGATGCTTGAACTTTCAAAAAAGCAAAGGACTTCATCAACAACCCTTTCAGAAAAGGAGAAAGCGATTATTGACCTTTCAAAAAAGCAAAAGACTTCATCAACAACTGTTGATTTCAACGATTGAACTCAATTCAATTATTTTCGGAGGTCTATATAAGACTCTCGAATTGTATTATTCTAGGCATCAGAAAACGTGCCCCTTTTCTTTTTATATCTCTCTTCTCCCTACTCTCTAAAAACTCTCTGTAAATTTGCTACCTTCTTATGCTTGAATAAAATTGTAAGTTTTATAAATCTTTATTTGCTTAATTTATAATTTCTGCTATAATTATCAGTTATAATATCCCCGATCGGCTATTGGGGGTTTGGAAGCTCGAGTAGATCTTTCTTTGCTTGGTATATTAGATTCTGGATATGATATTGGGGTGTAGACTGGTTGTCTCAGTGTTAGGTCATTCTAGACTATTGTGCTATGGGTTATGTTGAAAAATGCCACAGGTTGCGTGGCGAGGTGCATCGGACTATGTTCTAGCTGAATGGTTGTGTTCCAAGGACCAGCGGACGGCTGGGAAGGATTGCTTTCCTTAAGTGGGCCTTTGTGGCGGATGTCAGTGTAGATGTTTCTACCATTGATTTGATTTCGATATTGAGGGACTTTTCGGATGCGTTCCTTGTGGCCGGGCATGTCGACGGGCGAGATTGTGGATTTCGATATTGATTTGGTGCCGAGCACCATATCGTACAGCTCTGGCAGAAGTTATAGTAGTGGGAGGAATGGCTTCAGGCTTCTTGATAATGAGCTCGTTGGTAGGCTGTCTGGGTACGTGTTTAGCTTGAGTTAGCTTGGTTGGCCATGAGTTGTATTGTTGAGGGATAGGTTGAATCTATAGTTATTGAGCTTGTTAGGGGTCTGGATAGAACTATGAGCTGCTTTTTTGTGCTGTGAGGCGTTATGATTTTCGGACTATGGGCACGTATGGTGCGGTACTATCGAGATTCATTGTGTTTGAGTTTTGTATCTTACAACGCTATAAGCCGATATCATTATGCATTCAGTATGCTTACGACCGATACTCAATATTTTGCTATAATGAGCAAATTTAGCTCGATGTGCACATCCCTATGTGAGATATTTGTGGGGATCGGGTGGCACGCCGCCACGGGTATGTTATCTAGATTGGGTTGCACGCCGCAACAGTGTGATGTTGAGAATAGTTTTCTATATGTTACTTAGTATGTCTTGCTTCCTGATTTCTGATGAAAGTCCGTATTGGGTGTTGCTCGGCGAATAACGCATCGGTTGTGTCCTTTTAGGATTGAATGGTGTATATTACTTGCTTTACCGTGGGTGTGATGGATTTCTTGGTTTTAGACATCAATCTGTGTGTGGCTGTCTATTTTGAGCATGGTGACTTGAGGTGCTTTATGTGTAACAGTGTTTGGACAGGATCACATGTTGTGACGAGGCCACATGAAGTTATAAACTTTCGAGGAGGATTCAGGTACTCTATTTCTATGATGTGAGACAGGGTCTCATCCTTGTGTTATGATGGTACTGAGGAGTTTGATTTATAGCTCTTTTGTTTGAGTCATTTGTCATGATTTGAGTATGTTCAGACCACCCATTATTGGTACGTGGATTATGCAATTTATGGCTTAGGCCTGTGATGAGGTGTCATATCACTAGAGTGGTGCATTGAATTCAAGGTGATCGTTGGAGTCATTAATGAATGCGAACAGATGTGATTTCAGCTGATTAGAGGGTTTATATCGAGGTTTGGCCCGAAAATCTGTTGTGGCATTAGTCAATAGGGAAGTGGCTTTATGTATGGGTGACCTGAGGAATGGTTACGGTTTATCGCGTGTTTTATTTATCGTTGGCAGTATATGAAAGTGTTGGAATAAGACTTTAGCTAATAAGAGGTTCCTATCGGTAATTGAGTATTGTGGGCAACTGCTGTGAATAGTGACTATCATTTCGAGTGTTGGATTGTGTGATATATTGCATGATTTCACCTGAGGTTGAAGGCATGGTTTATTACAGCTGGTTTGAGTTTATTCTGAATATTGACGTGAGGTTCTGATTTTGAGTATGATTTCGGAAAGTGCAATGTGGTTCTACGGTTATGGCCTAGATGGACTGTGAAATTTCAGCGGAGTGGTATTATCGGACCTATGTAATATAGGGTGACGAGGATCACCCCGGGTATATGCTTGGTAAGGTCATTTAGCTATTGGTTGGCTTCTAGGACAACTCTGGGTACGCTCGAGGACGAGCATTTGTTTAAGTTGGGGAGGATGTGATGACCCAGCCCGTCGTCTCATGTGTTACTATCCCGTTTTTACTGTTTATTGCTTCTTAATATTTCATTATCAGTATGTGGTGTGTGAGAGTTGATTGGGATTGGTTTTGATAAGAACTTAGTCTCCTTAAGGAAAGCTTAAGTTGAAAAAGTCAACCGGATGTTGACTATTGAGTTAGAGGGCTCGAATGTGATTTCCGGTGATTCGGTTAGCTTCGGGGATGATTTGTGACTTAGAAGTGCGATCGGAATTGATTTTGGAGGTCCGGTGTAGAATTAGGCTTGAATTGGCGAAGTTAGAATTTTGGCGAATTCCGGTTGATAGGTGAGATTTTGATCCGAGGGTCGGGATGGAATTCCGAGAGTTGCTGTAGCTTCGTTGGATGATTTTGGATATTTTCGCAAATTTTCAGGTCATTCGGACATCGTTTGGTTGGGTTTTTGATCGAATGCGCATTTTGGAAGTTTTGAAGAAACTTAGGCTTGAATCCGATGTGAATTGATGGTTTTAGCATTGTTTGATGTGTTTTGATGATTGGAACAAGTTTGAATGATATTATGGGTAATGTCTGTGCTTTTGGTTGAGGTCCCGGAGGCCTCGGGGTGAGTTCGGGTGGTTAAACGGAGAGTTTGGAGTTTGTTGCATATTTTGGAGTTTGCTGGTTCTGTCATTTACGCATCTGCGGAAAAGGGACCGCATAGGCGGTTTCGCAGATATGGCGGGGAGGTCGCAGAAGCAGTTCTAGTGGGGGCTTGACCTTTCCACATAAGCGGCCTCGCAGAAGCGAGCGGTGAGGCGCAGAAGCGGTGGTGGCACTTAAGTGAATTCCGCAGAAGCGGAATAATTCCCGTAAAAGCGGTAACCGCAGAGGCGGTATTGGATCCGCAGAAGCGAAAATCGACCTGGGCAGAAGGTTTAAAATATCATTTTTCATCCGTGAGGGTTATGTATTTTCCACCATTTTTGATCGAGCTTTGGGAGCTTTGAGGCGATTTTGAAGAGGGATTCAAGGAGGAATGATTAGAGGTGAGTTCCTTGGCCTAAATTCACGAGATTATGTTATATTTAACATGGAAATTGGTTGAAATTCATTAAAAAGGGGTAAAGCAAGGGCTTGAGTTTTTGATATTTTAAATTGGGATTTGATAGGTCATTTGAGCTCGGATTTGGGAGTTCTTGG
>MU692905.1:110521-138376 GCA_026770625.1 Nicotiana glauca
CACAATGCACCAAAACTAGCCAATGATCACACAAATCCATTAATATATGCTCAACTATACTCCGCAGCCCAATTTATAACAATTCCCAACTCCGAACGAAAGGTTGACCAAAATTCCCTCGGGCCTACGTGCCCGGAATCCGAAATTGTTTGAAAGTAAAGATTACCCATAATCTTAAGAACTCAAATATATAATTTTCTCCTAATTCCATACTCAAAATCGCTGCTAAAATCCAAGATTTATAATTTTTCTAGGGTTCCATCCAAAACCCCAATATTTACTCTAATTTCCATGCTTAAATCCATATATAATTGATATATTTAACTAAAAAGTTATACGGATGACTTACCTTAATCATTGACGACAAAATCCCCTCTTGAAGCTCCCCAAAAATTGCCCATGCCATGGAGAAATTGATAGAAATGGCCAATCCCCGACCTTAAAATGACATTCTGCCATCTAGGGATTTCCGCTTCTGCGGAAAAATCCCACTTCTGCGAAACCCGCTTCTGCGGAAAATGATCCGCTTTTCGGTCCCTAGCTTCAGCCGATCTTCGCTTCAGCGAAAGCCAAACCGCGTCAGCGGTTCCGCTTAAGCGGTCAAAAAGTCGTTTCTGCGGCCACCTGGGCCTGACCCCCTTTCCGCTTCTGCGGAATATGCGCCTCTTTTGCGGCTCTTCCTCATGCCCCACCTTTTCGCTACTGCGGGCCTCAAACTGCATCTGCAGTCCAGGAACCACAGATGCGGTTATGACAGAAGCAGCACACTCAGCCTTCCAAATTTTCAAACTTCGATCCGTTAACCACTCGGAATCCACCCGAGGCCCCCGGGACCTCAACCAAACCTACCTACCAATCCCAAAACACATTGCGGACTTGCTCGAGGCCTCAAATCACATCAAACAATGCTGAAATCATGAATTACACCTCAATCCAAGCTTTATGAACTTTGAAATTTCCAACTTCTATTTCCAATGTTTAGACCTATCAAATCACGTCCGATTGACCTCAAATTTTGCGCACAAGTCAGATTTGACATTACGGACCTACTCTTACTTTTGGAATTGGATTCCGACTCTGACATCAAAAAGTCAACCTCCGGTCAAACTTCTCAAAAACCTTCAAATTTCTATCTTTAGCCAAATGGCTTCAAAATAACCTACGGACCTCCGAATTCACTTTCGATCGCTCTCCCAACTCCAGAATCACCATACGGAGCTATTCACAGTCTCGAAATCCCAAGCAGACATTGATAATACTGAAATGCTCTTCAAGCTAAACTTATGAAATTTCTTCTAAAATGCTAACTTCCACAATAGGCGCAAAAACGCTCCCGGGTTATCCAAAACCCAATCCGGGCATATACCCAAGTCCAAAATCATCATACGAACCTGATGGAACCTTGAGATCCTGATTTCGAGGTCATTTACTCAAAATTCCAATCCTAGTTCATTCTTTCAACTTTAAGCTTCTCAAATGAAAATTTTCATTTAAATTTAACTCCGATCTCCCTGAATTTAAATTCCGACCATGCGAACAAGTCATAATACTCGAAATGAAGCTGTTCATGGCCTCTGACTGCTGAACAGAGCGCTGGTACTCAAAATGACTGATCGGTTCGTTACAACCCGAAACGACCCCGAGGCCCCCGGGACCTCAACCAAAGGTACCAACATATCCCAAAACATCATACAAACTTGTTCCAACCATGTGACGACCTGGCCCGTCGTCACGTGAGTTACCACCCCGTTTCCCCTATATTATGTCCTTCTATGATTTGATATCGGTGTTTGAGTTGATCGGATAGAGTTGGATTGGTTTTAGCTGGAAATGAGGCACTTAGCTTTTTAGAAGGAAGCTTGTTGTGGCAAGGTCAACCGGATATTGACTATGTAGTTAGAGGGCTCGAATGTGAGTTTCGTTGGTTCGGTTAGCTTCGGGGGATGATTTGTGACTTAGGAGAATGATCGAAATTAAAATTGGAGGTCCGGTGTAGAATTAGGCTTGAATTGGTGAAGTTTGAATTTTGGCAAATTCCGGTTGATAGGTGAGATTTTGATCCGAGGATCAGAATGGAATTTCGAGAGTTGCAGTAGCTCTCTAGGTGATTTTGGATATGTCTGCAAATTTTCAGGTCATTCGGACGTCGTTTGGTCGGGTTTTTGATTGAATGCGCATTTCGGAAGTTTTGATGAAAACTAGGCTTGAATCCGATGTGTTTTAATGGTTTTAGCGTTGTTAGACGTGTTTTGAGGATTGGAACGTGTTTGAATAAGGTTGTTGGTCGTGTTGATGCTTTTGGTTGAGGTCCCGGGGGCCTCGGGATGATTTCGAATAGTTAAACGGAGGTTTTTAAGCAAATGTTGCAGTCAGATTTTCTCCATTCTGGTATTTTCGCAACTGCGGAAAAGGAGCCGCTTAAGAGATTCCGCAGATACGGTGGGGAAGCCGTAGAAGCGGACAGGTGAGGCCCAGAGGTTTTCGGCAGAAGCGGAAGAGTGGTCGCTTTTGCGGGACCACGTAAGCAGAATTTTGGGTCGTCGAAGCGGTCCCAGGTATTTTAAGTTAGACCGCATAAGCGGTCAATTAGCCGCATAAGTGGAACCACAGGTGCGGTCAGGCGACCGCAGAAGCGTAAATCGGGCTTGTGTTATAGTGAACAGTATTCACAAACTTAGAAAAGAAGAAAACAATTTGGATTTCGAGCAAAGTGGGTTTTTGGGCGATTTTGAAGAGGATTCGAAGGAGTCTTATCAGGTATGAATATTTGGACTCGGATTATGTTAAAACATGAATTTATCACAAAATTTCAAGGAATTAAAGGGTAAAAATGGAGGTTAGGGCTTGAAACCTAAAAGGATTTAAAATGATGATTTGAGGGGTCAAATGGACTCTGATTCTTGTGTATTTTATATGTACGTACTCGTGGCGGGACGAGGATTCCGAAGATGTAAATTTTGTAATTTTTTGAGAAGTGGGCCCGGGGCTCGCGTTTTGCCAACTTTGTGTTTTTGAGTGTTTTTCGAGTTCTTTCAATTGGGTTATGTTCCATTAGCCTATTGTGATGTATTCGTTGTGGTTTTGACTAGATTTGACGCGCGAGGAGGTTGATTCTAGAGGAAGAGGCTTGGTGGGGTAGTCTTTAGCCGGTTCGAGGTGAGTAATTGATGTAACTGCTGTTCTGAGGGTTTGAAACCCCAGAATTTCACATCGTAATGCTATATTGAGGCGTGACATGCATTCCACGATGAGTACGGGGTCGTATACTGTTGGGTATTGAGACTTAGTCCATCCCGAGTGTTAAATCCTACTATATTGGCGATTGAAACGCATACCTTGTTACTGTGAATTGGGCGTATTGCCGTGTTTGGGGCCTTGTGCCAATCTGTAGAATCCTTAGGGGATCTTTATGTGTTTTTCCTCACTTATGTGCATAACATAAATTCTCAGTCATGCTTTCAAATATTAAAAACAATATAATAACTGTGTTTTATACATGAACCTTAAATGAAAAGGATATGAGAGCTAAAATCCCTATAGTATGTCACGCCCGATTGGCTGTGGACTTATTTGACTGAGATGGGTCGGGGACCCAGTGGTGAGGATGTTTCCTTGATATGGATCGGGCTACACGCCGTAGCGATTATAATATATTGATATTGAGGCCGAGAGCCTGTTTTATGCCAATACCTGGCTGATATTGCGCTTGGGCTGTAGGAGCCCCTCCGAAGTCTATACACACCCTCAGTGAGCGCCGTCAACGTTAAATAAGTGGAGCGGGCTGCACACCGCAGCAGGTACTGGATTGTACCGTTATATGTGTTGCATTCTATCATGCATTATTCCTTAACTGTATTAATTGTTGTATACTGTTTCCACTATTTTAGAAATGAACTGCTAGATATAGAGTACCTTGTGCATTTCCTGTGTTTTCTTACTTTCAGACTTTAGTTATGTCTATTACCACTGAGTTGGAAGTACTCACTTTACTCCCTGCACCTTGTATATAGATCCAGGGCAGTCTCAGGCTGAGTGATTCTAGTTGATTCAGAGTTCTTTCTGGGAGTATTTGAGGTAGCTGCAGGGCGTTCGCAGCCGATGATTCTCCCCTCTATCTTTATCCTTTATTTCCCCATTTTCAGTATTAGACAGACTTTGTAGTAGTATATTATGTCGTCATTATAGGCTCATGGTCATGACACCGGGTCCTAGATAGGCTGTGTATTTTGTTAGACTTTTCGCATTATTATCAGTATTTCAGATTCTTGTCTTAAATGATACTTAACTTTATCTGTTTAATAAACGGGGTTTTGATATAAATAGTCGAGCTTGCCTAGTAGTGTACTGGGCGCCATCACGACCGGGTTGGGGTCGTGACAAACCATCAAAACACATCAAACTATACTAAAATCATCAATTCACATCGGATTCAAGCCTAAGTTTCTTCAAAACTTCCGAAACACGCATTCGATCAAAAACCCAACCAAACGACGTCCGAATGACCTGAAAATTTGCACACATACCCAAAATCACTTAACGAAGCTATTGCAACACTCGGAATCCCATTCCGACCCTCGAATTAAAATCTCACCCATCAACCGAAATTCGCCAAAATACTAACTTCGCCAATTCAAGTCTAATTCTACACCGGACCTCCAAAATCAATCCGATCGCACTCCTGAGTCACAAATTACCTCCCGAAGCTTACCGAATCACCGAAAATCACATCCGAGACCTATAACTCATAAGTCAATCGTCCGGTTGACTTTTCCAACTTAAACCTTCCTTAAAGTGACTAAGTGTCTCAGTTCTTATCAAAACCAATCCGAATTAACTCTAACACACCACATACCAATAACAAAATATGAAGAAGCATAAAATGGGGGAAAAGGGATGGAAACACATGAGACGACGGCTCGGGTTGTCACAACCTGGTTCATAAGTGCGTAGAGAACTGGCCTTACAGAATTCTCCTTGAAGCGGCTTACACTTCACACTTACATAGGTGATTCCTAAACGTGTTATCTCGTAGATACACTATTTCATATACCCTGTATCAAACTTATAAACCATTAAAAAGTCTTCACTCTTTATCCTTGGTACTGAACATTGTCTCATCACGAGAACGGACCAAAAAGAAATTTTATTTGACAATGTTGAACCGTCATTAGTGACTTTGTTTGAGCTCCTTGAACCTAGATCTTGGGATCTCCAGTCTTCTAGGTAGAGTTACCGCCACAATGACTTGTCCTCGGCCATAGTCACATTCCCTTCGATGATCTTTCAACTACCTCTCTAGTTAGGTCTTTTATAAGTGGATCTGATACATTATCGTTTGACTTTATATAGTCAATTATGATAATTCCCCTATAGAGTAGTTTTCTAACGGTTTTATATCTTCGTCGAATGTGACGAGATTTTCCGTTATACATAACGCTCCCTGCCCTGCTTATTGCCTCTTGACTATCACAATGTATACATATAAGTGCCAAAGGTTTGGGCCAAAATAGAATATCTTCCAAGAAATTTCGGAGCCACTCAGTTTCTTCACCTGCCTTGTCTGTGGTTATAAACTCAGCCTCCACTGTAGAACGGTCAATACACATTTGTTTGGACAATTTTCAAGACATCGCTGCTCCACCGACTGCTTAGAATTGATTGAACCGGTGATCTAATTTGCATCACTATACCCCTTTATTATTGTGGGATACTTATTATAGTGCAAAGCATAATTATGAATATATTTTAAATATTTCAAAACTTATTTTATTGTCCTGACAGTTCAATGCAAACTTTCTTCTGTCATAGACTAATATGTCTCGACATTCTATTGTAGATTATTGACTACACTTAATGTAGCAATAATATATTATAGCAACAGCTGGAATGATTGGCATCAGTTGTGGCCACAACCTTTTAATATATAACATATTTATTAATCACTCCGTCGTTTTCAAGTATTTGTATGTTATTTATTTATACGACTATATGATATGTAAATTATAACACCTCCATTCATGAAACAAATCCAACTTGCAATGGATTTTGGTCAATTTCATCGGTTGGTTCACCTCATTATAGACCAACGTATTAATACATTCGTTCATGAACAATCATGTCCATACAAAAACGTACAGACGTATCTTTCTATAAAAAATCACAACCTTCAAAGTGACATCATTTCATAAAAGAACTAAACAATATAATTTTTCAATAAAGAAAATGATCTTTCGAGAAAGGCACGTGACCGACTTCCGAATTAGTAGTTTCATCAACTAGTCTTCATTAAGACTAAACAACTGATGAATTTACCAAGTAACATATCAATGGGGTTCAAAAATTATATCATTTAGACATTACGTCTAACATTGGCCTTTGTCATGCATAAGCAAAAAGCCCCCATATTTTAAATATTTCATCAACATATTATCTATATATAATCAAATAATAACTATATGATTTGAAGTATTCTTAACGTAAATACATTTGTTTAAACTCATTAATTTTTGAAACCATTTGATAATATTATTTGGTCAAATCTCACATGCTATTGTTTGGGTGCTTGTCTTAGTCTGTAAAGTGACTTAACAAGTCGACACACCTTCTTTTCTTTTTCAGAAACCATGAACCTTTCAGGTTGTTCCATACAAATTTCTTCCTCCAAATCTCCATTTAAGAAGATTGTCTTTAAGTTCATCTGATGGATTTCAAGGCCATACACGGCGACCAACGGTATTAACACCCGAGTAGATGTAGCCCTCGTTACCAGCGAGTATGTATCAAAATAATCAAGAACTTCTTGTTGTCTTTATATTTGTCAATAGTACCATCAACTTTCGTTTCCTTTATGAAAATCCTGTAGAACGCAAAGGTTTATTTCCTGGAGGAAGACCAACCAATTCACAAGTATGATTACTTAATATGGATTCTATCTCACTATTGACTGCTTCTTTCCGAGGAAGACATAACTTCTTCCAAAGTTTGATGCTCATTTTCTAACAAGAATGTCAGAAAATCTGATCCAATGGAAGTAGTTGTCCTTTGACATTTACTACGTCTTGGATTCACCTCATTAGGTGCAATTTACTTTTCTTTTTCCTAAGGCCGCTTAGATATTTTACTAGACGACCCACATTCCTTTTTTTTACGGATAAATATTCTCAAAGAATTTAACATTATCTGATTCGATTATCGTATTAACATGAATGTCGGGATTTTCCGATTTATGAATCAGAAAATGAAATGTCTTACTATTTGTTGCATACCTTATAAAAATGGAATCAACAGTTTTTGATCCGGTTTTTTATTTTCTTTGGGTTTAAGAACTTACATTTTACCCAAATATCCCCCACACTTAAAAATATTTTAAGTTGGGTTTTCTTACTTTCTATTTTTCCATATGGAATGGATTGTGCCTTGCTATGGGGAACGTGAATGAGTATTCGGTTAGATGTAAGCATAGCTTACCCCCCACAAGTTTTGGGTTAACCAGAACATATAAACTAGGCATTCATCGTTTCCTTTGACATTCTAATCTTTCTTTCCGCAATTCCATTGGATTGCGGTGACTAAAGGGCGATCGTTTGGTGAATAATTTCATATTCCAACCATATTTCTTCAAAAGGAGATTCATATTCGTCGCCCTTATTACGTTGTTGATCCAACCACAAGAATTATTGTTTGTGTCACGACATAGCCAAAATTAATAAATGGTGAAGTTTTTAATCATCAAACCAGTCTGACACATTCAGAATTAATAAACGGTAAAGTTTTTAAATCTTCAAACCAAGTAACATCTGATACAACTAGATCTAATAAACAATGAAGTTTTTAATCTTCAAACCGAATAATATGTGACACAGTCAAATTTAATAAATGGTGAAGTTTTTAATCTTCAAACCGAATAATAAATTGGAGTAGAAAAGCACTAAGATTTTAATCTCCAAAACGAGTATAAAGTCACTTAGACTTTAATTTCCGACAAATGAGTAGAAAGTCACGAAGACTTTAATCTCAACGAACAAGTAAAAAATCAAGCAGATTTTGATCTCGAAGTAGGAGTAGAAAATCATGAAGATTTATTCTCCATAACGGGTGTAGAAACTTGAGAAAATTTTAATTCCCTTTCCAAATGGTTTTTCAAATATACCATTATAAGACTTTAACCAGTTTGATCTCTTTCTCTAATCAAACACATATATGTTCATCTTTACATATATTATATTCATGATCTCAAGATACTTCAAGTATTACTCTAAACCTAATTCATGTCTTACAACCTTGAAAATAATCTTCACATATTTTATGCATGCTACCAAAATTACATATTTTTCATTTGGTCAAGGAATAGTAAAATTAACCTTTAAAACTATATATTCCACGATCATGCATGCATATAATTTATAAAATGAGATCATCACATAATACATATCTATCCTATGAGAATAAATTTCATAGAAATCATGAAAAGGATAGAAATTCATAAATGAATAATACATAAGGTTAAGAAAGTCGAAACCAATCTTTTACTACTTTCTTCCTTTATTTATTGCCTTAGAGTTGGAATTCGACAAATCCACTAATAGAGAATTGTTGGCTTTTCTATTCTCTCCAAGCAACAACCAACAGTTATTTGAGTTGGAAAACCACGTCATAACACGTTTGAAGACAATCTTTCATAATCGAACGCCGCTCCACTGTGTATCTCTTTGAGTGATGAATCACAGTGCCTCAAAGATTCTGTCAAAAAGAAACTGTTGCAAGTTGCGACATAACACTGTCTTTTGGTACCCGACATAAAATTCCTTGCAATAGATCTTGTGTTGCCTTTCAAAAGTTTACCTCAAAATTCGTGTATTTTATGATTTGTTATCACTAATTCTTCAAGATTGTAGTAATAGTTCATACCACATAATAATTGAAGTAATGAGACAAATAACCTTGGTTAGTGATGTTATGTTCCATTACCAAGAAATCTGATCACGTGAAAAGTGGAAGTCAGTTCCTCTCTTTCTCACTACTATGCTTGATAAATTGATATATATTGACTTTAGATTTTCAAGAAACTTCTATAAGTTTCCAACTGTTACCATCGCAATAACGGTCTTTTAAACAACTGAGAAAACTTATTTCTCCAAATTCCGATACATACATATTGGAATAATCAATTCTTAAATAGCAATATCTCTCGCTCCAAACTGAAACACATATTATTACACTCCGTAGTTTATTTCCGCCACCCAAACAAATGACTAAAAGACGCAACTCTTAGATTGTGATATCATCCATTCTGTGCAGAACGTCTAGAACTCTATTTGCTTTCTGCTTTCCAATCAACAATTACAAAATTAAATTCCTTAAGATTGTTGTCAAAACTGTGTTAAAAAATCAGAAAATAAAAGAAGTAGAAAAGCATTAGTTTAATAAACAAAACAGAAAAAATAATTCTGAGCACACAAATTGCTTGTGTGCCCTTAAGGAATTTAATCCCCTCTCTATTGCCCAAGGTTTTGGATTAATTCCTCCCAGGATAGAATGGAATAACTATTCTATAATACTAGCAATTGAAATTACAGAATTTCAGCGAACTCAACAGACGGAGCAAATCACACTTGACACTTATGTTTATTTGAAAATAATGCAAATAGAGAAGAGGGGAGAAATTTTCAGATTTTTCCATATCTTAAAAATGAGGCCAAGCCTCTAAATTTATAGACAAAGGAAGGGTGAGATGGAGAGGTGCAATTCAAAAGATGCCTCTTCCATTTTCCATTCACACCCTTTAAAGAAAAACGAAACAATATTTCCATGTACGCTACTCATGCACAAGTCACAACTTTGACATTCTCACAGTTGTGGTGTCCAAAATCTCCCCTCTCGAAAAATATAGCAGTATATTTTTATGATATCCTCATTAATTTATTTTTTAATGATAAATAAATAAAACAACGTAATTTTAAAGCACTTAAGGCTATGACATCCGCGAAGAGGTCATTTGCCCGTATGGTAAGTATGGGGTTTGCATCAGTTAAAACTTTCATACAATGCAAATATCATTAACAAATTCCATTAAGGTTATACCAATATTCATGACATCAAGATTGACAAAAAAAGGTTGCTTAAGTGGTAAGCACCCTCCACCTCCAATCCAAAGATTGCGAGTCCAAGTCACCAATGGAGCAAAAGTGGAGAGCTAGGGAGAGGGTAAAAGGAGGGGAAAAAATGACATCAAAAGAGAGTATTCATATTCTATCAAATAACCAAGTCCAAAACAATAATTAAGACTCCAAAAAAGCTTAGTTATGCAGTAGAAAAATCGTACCACATTTAGGAATGATGAGTATTTAGGGATGAAAGTTAGGGTAGGGCGGGGCAGGGCAAACTCTTAATGGGGCAGTGCAAATAAAGATCTAAATAGGGTGGCAGGGCAGGGCAAAAAACAATTTTTGAAAAAAAATTGATGGGTTAGGGCAGGGCAGGGCAGGGCAGGGCAGGGCAAGATGTTGTATTGGGAAAAATTGAGTCATTGTGAATTAAATATGAAGTGATATATCATGACAACCTAGTAGAAGAGTGACTGATTGGCCAAGAAAAAAGGCACGAGCTTCAACAGGTACGGGAAGGGACAAAAACTCTTACCTATTGATATTCCGCAGCTATATCAGAAGAATGAACATTTGTAGCAAAAGCGGTACAGATACACTCATTTGTAATTAATAGGCATTAATTACGGAAAACGTTATGGAATTTGTATAGAATCAGTTATGATTATCAATTATAACGTCACATTAATGTCATTAATTGTCATGAAGACTCTATTACTTCGAGATAGCTATAAAAGGGGGAAGATTGAACATTTGTAGGGACACAAAATACTATTGCAATATACTAATCTATTTTTCTTTCTTCAGCTTGTTAAAGTAAATTTCTTTTTTATATTTAATTAGCAGTAACCCGAGTTCTTCAAAAATAAAGCTTTGACCGAAATTTCAATTTTTGGTTAAACAAATTGGTTCCGTTGCCGAGAATCTAATAATTTACTCCTTCCTACATTTATCTTTTTATCAATCATGTCGAATATCAACGACAACAACAATCAAAGAGACCATCAACTCTAGGAGAATCTGCAAGGTGTTGGGACCCCTATCCCTTCTCCACAAAGTTCTCCTCGACAATCTCGAGAAGGAACCCCTGATGGATCTCAATCAAATTTAAATGATCAATTGGAAAATGATGAGGTTATCAACGAAGCATTGCAAAAGTTACTCACTCAACAGGTTAGTAAAGCTCTTGAGGCTTTCGCCAGCCAGTTGCCGGTCTCACCACCAACACCAACTCTGAACAATAATACTTTGGAAAATCCATTTTCTGGGCTCGTTAATTCAGGCAGTGGTGGAAATCCCAGCGAAACTCGCGATGGCGAGCCAGGTTACACAGTTAATTTTGATTTACAATATTTAGTATTAACCTTGCAGAAACAACTTAAGGAGCAAAGCAATCACATAGAACAAATATCTGGTGTACCGCCCGTAATCAAGGGAATAGATATGGATAATTATTCGCAATAACCTTAGAAACCCAGTATTGCTCCTTTACCGATTCCGAAGAAGTTAAAGATGCCTGACATCCCAAAATATGATGGCACAGCTGATCCACGAGACTACATAACTGCATTCACCACTGGCGTAAAGGGCAACTATTTAACCAAACAAGAAATTGAATCAGTGCTAGTCAAAAAACTCGGTAAAACACTCACTAAGGAGCACTAACATGGTATTCTCTTTTGCCCGAAAATTCTGTAAATTCTTTTACCGAGCTTGCAGATTCATTTATTAAAGCACCGGGAGCTCAAAAAGTCAAAAAAGAATGGAGGATATTTTCAAAATAAAGCAAGGAGATTCGGAGCTGCTCAGAGAATTAGTAAACAGATTCCAGCGGGAATGGATGACGTTGCCACGCGTACCTGATAACTGGGCAGCTATGGCATTCACTAGCAATCTAAATGAGAAAAGTTCAGAGGCCACGAGACGACTCAAAGAAAGCCTGCGAGAATTTCCAGCCATAACCTGGAATGATGTTTACCGCAGATACAACACAAAGATATGGATAGAAGAAGATACTATTATCCAGTTTTAAAAAAAAAGAGTAAGTTCAAGACGTGCTGAAACTGAAAAAAGGTACGGTAAAAACATGAACCTTATATAGGACCAGCGGGAAGAGACGAACGATCAAAATAGGATAATTCAAGGTACGATCACAGGTCGAGAGACAGAGAGTCAGGTTCATCATCAAGGTTTAGGAAAGAAAAAAATGCACGAGAGACGCGTGATGTGATAGAAGCTCTAAGTAAAAAATTGGCGGTTACAGTTTCAATGTAAGCACGTCTGAATTGGTACCAGTATTAAGAAGCATGGGTGATAAGGTGTGGTGGCCAAAAGAAATGAGATCAAATCCAAATAGGCACAATCCTGATCATTGGTGTGAGTTTCACAATGATCATGGTTATAAAATGACAGATTGTAGATTGCTACAAGGAGAAGTAGACCATTTATTAAAGCAGGGATATCTTACTGAGTTTTTTAGAGAAAAAGGTAAACAAACATATTTGAAAAATAGGCAGAAACCTCCTTCACCAAAAAGGACCGTTAACGTTATAAGGGGGGGAGAAGAAATTAATGGCATGACGTACACGACAGTCAAGAAAATTTCAAAAGTTTCAGTTACACACGGGAAGCGGGTCCAACATATTTTGGAGGAGAAGAGTATTACATTTGATGATGCAGATGTGGACGGCGTGTTAACTCCACACAACGACTCACTGGTAATATCTTTACTTTTATATGACACTAATGTGAAACGAGTTTTGATTGATCCAGGTAGTTCTGTGAACATCATTTTCCTAAGAGTATTAAACGATATGTAAGCCGAAGATAAGCTAATACCTAAGGCACATACATTATCTAGCTTTGAAAATTCAAGCGTCGTGACAAAATGGGAGGTTGTACTTACAACATTCACAGAAGAAGTTTTCAAATATACAAAGTTTCAGGTGGTAGAGATGGATATGGCTTCTAATATGATTCTCGGGAGACCATGGATTCACGAAATGGATGTTGTTCCATCTACCTTACATTAAGTCATTAAATTCCCATCTCCATGGGGAATCCGTCAAATCCGTGGTGATCAACAGATGCCTGGGATCATCAATTTTGTAGCAGATTCAGGCACAAAAAGCGAAGAAAAATAGCAATTATAGAATCTAGTTGAGGATACTACGACGCAAGCCTCAATTGAATATGTGCGAACAGATGTGGATTCAAGGCCCAACTGCATCCAATAACTGGAAGAAAATGGAAACATCAAAACAATGATTGAGGAGTTAGAGGCTGTGGAACTATTCATACAAAAGCCTGAAAGGAAAGTCTATAGTGGGGCCACATTGAGCCACAAAATGAAAGGTAAGATAACTGAATTTTTGAAATCTAACGTAGATTGTTTTGCCTGGTCCCTCTCTGACATGACAGGAATACCTCCGGAAGTAACGACCCACAAGTTAAATAAAGATCCATCATATACACCTATCAAACAAAAGAAAAGAAAGCATGGGGTGTTCAAAAATCGGGTGATTCAAGATGAGGTACAAAAACTTTTAAAAATAGAGTCTATTCGTGAGGTAAAGTACCCTAATTGAATAGCTAAGACTGTAGTAGAACTAAAAAAGAATGGTAGATTACATTGACCTAAACAAAGCTTGTCCCAAAGATTTTTTTCCATTATCACATATAGATCAACTAATTAATGCTACTGCACGGCATGAATTGTTAAGTTTTCTAGATGCATATTCAGGGTATAATCAAATCAAAATGGATCCTCTAGATGAGGAAAAAACTTTATTTATAACAGACAGGGGGACTTATTGTTATAAAGTAATGTCATTTGGCCTCAAGAACGTCGGTGCCACATACCAAAGGTTGGTGACCAAAATGTTCCAAGAACATTTAGGGAAAACCATGGAAGTCTATATAGATGATATGTCGGTTAAATCCCAACAATCATGGAATCATATACAACACCTATCTGATACATTTCAGATTCTCCGTAAATTCAATATGAAGCTGAATCCCAAGAAATGTGCATTTGGCGTTTCATCAGGTAAGTTTTTAGGTTTTCTTATTTCTAACCGTGGCATTGAAGTAAATCCCGTACAGATTAAAGCTATTGAAGAAATTCCTGATATGCTTACAAGTAAGAAAGAGGTACAGAGACTGACGGGAAGAATAGCAGCCTTGGGAAGATTTATTTCTAAGTCATCAGAGAAATGCTTCAAGTTCTTTTCAGCTCTTAAAGAGGCAAGATCAGTTCGAATGGTCTGAATAATATCAGCAAGCACTCAAAAACTTTAAAGCATACTTGTCAAATCCACCGTTGTTCGCAAAACTAAAATAGGGGGAAAGGTTGCTTATCTGTCTTGTTGTTGCAGAAGTAGCGGTGAATGTTGTTTTGATTCGTGAAGACCAAGGTAAACAATCTCCTATTTACTATGTTAGCAAATCATTACTAGATGCTGAGAACGGTTACCCTCAACTAGAAAATCTTGCCATTGCATTAATCATGGCATCTAGGAAGTTAAGGCCCTATTTTCAGTGTCATTTGATCTCTGTAGTAACTGCATATCCCCTACGTAATATACTACATAAACATGAGTTATCAGGTAGGTTAGCCAAGTGGGCCATATAATTAAGTGAATATGACATCATATATCAACCTAGAACTGCAATAAAGTCACAGGTGTTAGCAGATTTTTTGGCCGATTTTAGCCAAGGGATGCGACCAGAAGCAGAAAAAGAACTACAAGTATTCAATGGACCTAATCTGGGAACCTGGACCTTATTTACTGATGGCTCATCAAATGTGAAAGGAGCGGGTCTGGGAATTGTTTTAGTACTACGAACGGGTGAAACCATACCACAAGCTATAAAATGTCATCTTGTGACTAACAATGAAGCAGAGTATGAAGTTGTGATTGCAGGTTTAGAACTGGCACGCGAGCTTGGCATATAGCATGTCGTAATCAAAAGTGATTCGCAGCTTGTAGTTAATCAGATTCTGGGGACTTATACAGCCAGGGAGGCAAGAATGCAGCAATACCTGTAGAAGGCACGAGATCTGGTAAGACAATTCCAAACCTGAAAAGTTGTGTAGATACCACGAGAGGAGAATGTTGAGGCAGACGCCTTAGCTAATCTTGCATCTGTGGCAGAAGTAATAAATGATGAAAATGCTTCTGTAATACATCTATTCCATTCAGTACTTGATCAAGATAAAAATGAGGTAAATTTCAATAATTTAACTTGGGATTGGAGGAACGAGATTTTTGCTTTTTTACAGTATGGAACTGTCGCTGAAGATAAGAAAAAAACTCACGCACTTCGCAAAAAAGCTTCTCGCTACTGTTTAAAGTAAGTCAATCTTTATCGTAAAAGGTTCTGTGGTCCTTTAGCAAGATGCCTCAGACCTTCTCAAACAGATTATGTGATGAGAGAGATACATGAGGGACATTGTGGAAATCAATCGGGAGGAAGATCTTTAGTGAAAATCATGATTAGAGCAGGCTATTATTGGCCCAAAATGGAAGAAGAAGCGGCAAACTTTGTAGCTAAATGTGACAAGTGCCAAAGATACAGTAATAATATGCATAGACCCGCGGAATTGTTACATCCAGTCATTGCACCATAGCCTTTTATGAAGTGGGGGATGGATATCGTGGGTCCACTACCACAAGCAAAAGGCAAGGTAAGATTTTTTGCAAGTACTCACTGATTACTTTACTAAGTGGGTAGAAGCATGTGCTTTTAAACAGGTACGAGAAAAAGAGGTCAGAGATTTCATTTGGCGAAATATCATATGCCAATTCGGCGTACCAAAGGAAATCATATGTGACAACGGCCCACAGTTTATAGGCGCACAAATCGTAGAGTTTTTTCAAAGTTGACAAATCAAAAGGATTACCTCGACACTTTATCATCCGGTAGGTAATGGACAAGCTGAATCGACGAATAATGTCATTATTAACAATATGAAGAAACGGTTGGAGGAATCCAAGGGTAATTGGCCAGACGTGTTACCTAGTGTTTTATGGGCTTATCGCATGACAGCAAAAACAAGTATGAGAAAAATACCATTTTCACTGATATATGGAGCTGAAGCCTTGATCCCAATCGAGATAGGGGAGCCGAGCACAAGATATACACAAGCAACTGAGGAATCTAATGAAGAAGAAATGCGAATAAACTTAGATTTACTTGAGGATAGGAGGGAAGCTGTGTTAATAAGAATGGCAGCACAAAACAGGTTATGGAATGATATTATAATCGAAAAGCTCGCTTAAGATACTTCAAGATTGGGGACTTTGTACTCACAAAGGTTTTTCAATCCACGAGAGCGGCTAATGCGGGAAAGTTAAGTCCAACTTGGGAAGGACCTTATAAGATTCATGGTATCGTAGGAAAGGGAGCATACGAGATGGAAACAATGGATGGTAAGATTTTACCTTCACATTGGAATGTCGTTCATCTGAAAAGATATTATTTCTGAGGAAAAGAAGTATCCACGGGCAGGTACCCTCATTTTCGAATTTTATTTTTTATTAAAATTTTACTAACGATTTTAGATGATAGGAAAAAAGCTAACCCGTACTGATGATGAGTCACGACCTACAAGACACAAGGAAAAACATAAATTTCCGGTCTAGGGTTATAATTTATTCTGATAGAAATTCAAATGGGTTTAGCAGTCTTCATCTATAATCGCACCTCCGAGTCCCGTATGTTTTTCCTTTTTAGGGAAAGGATCAATAAGAGGAGTGAACAAGTCCTCAAGATTTCATACATCAAAACTCAAATACTTGGGGGACTATATAATATACAACATACGTATAAAGAAGGCAAAGAAAACTAAGAAGATAGTCGAAAGTACAAATCAAAGCCTCAAAGTTTACCCGTCAAATGAGTCAAGTTCAGAGCAAAATTATGAGCCAAATAACATAAATCCATTCGAAAAACCTTATATATTTCAAAAATTTTATGATATCTAGGTTAAAGGCAATATAGAAACAGGTTGTAAAGGAAAACCTTGAGTTTTATTTTTCTCTTTTGAAATTTGTTGTAAAAGAAAACAGTTACGAGAAAAGTTATAGAAGTTATTTGAACACATGTAAGATATTATTTAAACTTGACAAAGTTCAAATGTAAACTTTATCAAGGTTATTTTAAGAAACATGTGTGTTCCTATTTCTTTTGTCGTACATTTACACCATTATGAAGTTGAGACTCCTTCTTCATTAAGTGTCGAAAATAAAAGGTCCCCCTTTTATAAAATTCACGTGTGATTCGAAAATCCATGAATTTCGTAAAGCATTTTATAATAAAAAAATGCAAAAAACTGGTAAAACATAAAACCACGAATTAATTAGCAAGTCCTTAAAGTATAAAGGCAAAAACGAGCGAGACAAAAGCTCAAAATGACTAAGTTAAAACAGAAAACTTCTTAATATTAAAAAGTTCAGACTAAGTACAAAACATAGTAATAAACTATTTTTCCTTTATAAAAAAGTTCCCCGAAAAGGTGTGGGGACTTATCTTTTCAAAAACCCCCAAATGGGACCGGGGGTAACAACCACTTTCCACAAAAAACAAAAGTAACATGTCATAAACTTTTCACTGAGGTGCTGAAGAAGGAACTGAAACAGGGTTTTTGGTAGTAGAAGGTTCGAGATGGCTTGAATGAGTTGGAGCATTCACTGTACCCATATCATCTTCAATGTGTCGGGAATATCAGCCATGGGAGAAGAGAAATCTTGATTTTGCTGAGCTTTTTCAATAGTCTCTTTTAGTTTGGCTAACTCAGCATCCAAACTAAAGACCTCCTGTCTAACTTCAAGTAGGGTATCGTGGCGTGTGTTTAAAATTGCCCAACTCACTTCCATTGCAGTTTTCTTCTCAAGAATCTCGCAATCTTGTTCCCACTGATCGATCTCGTTCTTAAGCTTTTCATTTTCAACTAGGGTAGAATCATAAGAAGCTTGAAGAGGAGCGAGTGAACTCTCTAAAAATATGACCTTGTTGGAAGACTCACGAAAATCTTCTTGGGTCTGAGAGAGTGTTAGCACGAGTTCACCAGCATAAGCTTCCTTCTTTCTTAGCAAAGACTTCAGTTCTCTGATTTCCTCACTGCTTTAGAAAGCTGCTCAAAAAAAGATGTTTCGAGGAGATTCTTGTCCTTATCAGCTTGATTCGAGGAAGCCCTCTTGATTTCTAACTCCGAAGTTAAAATCTTCAATTGATGCTCTAAGGTACACTTACTTTCTTCCAATGCTTCCATGTCAATTTGAAGACTTTCACACTGTTCTCTCCAGTTGTCCACTTCAACTTGATAATCAAGCATTAATTACTCCGTCTAGGAAACTCTCTTCATCATCTCTATGCCAACTAAATTGATCTAAAAAAAGAAGAAAAAAGAGAGTAAGTAAGAACCTTAAATAGAAGAAATATGAGGTAAAGTATAAAAAAGTATACCCTTAAAGATGACTGAACTATGTCGTTCATCCAAGTCAAAGAGTAGTGACTCTCAAGCTTGGATTTCTCAACTGGACCAATCAGAGGCTTCAACCACACATCAGTCCCACCTGATTTCTGCAAAAGGTTACTGAGGGTTGGTTCCTCAAGTGGAGGTAAAGTGTGATGACCCGACCCGTCGACTCATGTGTTATTGCTCCGTTTTCCCCATTTCATACTTCTTCATGTTTCCTTATTGGTATGTGGTGTGTTAGAGTTGATTTGGATTGATTTTGATAAGAAATGAGACACTTAGTCTCTTTAAGGAAAGCTTAAATTGGAAAAGTCAACCGGATGTTGACTATTGAGTTAGAGAGCTCGGATGTGATTTTCGATGATTCAGTTAGCTTCGGGGGATGATTTGTGACTTAGAAGTGCGATCGGAATTGATTTTGGAGGTCCGGTGTAGAATTAGGCTTGAATTGGCGAAGTTAGAATTTTGGCGAATTCCGGTTGATAGGTGAGATTTTGATCCGAGGATCGGAATGGAATTCCGAGAGTTGATGTAGCTTCGTTGGTTGATTTTGGATATGTGTGCAAATTTTCAGGTCATTCGGACATCGTTTGGTTGGGTTTTTGATCGAAAGTGCATTTCGGAAGTTTTTGAACAACTTAGGCTTGAATCCGATGTGAATTGATGATTTTAGTGTTGTTTGAGGTGTTTTGATAATTGGAACAAGTTTGTGTGATATTTTGGGATATGTTGGTGCCTTTGGTTGAGGTCCCGGGGGCCTCGGGGTTATTCCGGGTGATCAAACGGAAGAATTTTTGTCTTGGAGTGTTGTAGATTTTCAGCAGCAGTTGCAGGAATAATTTTGCCTTCGCGTTCGCGTAGGTATACTCGCGTTCGCATAGGTATAGGTTCCTGGCCTTCGCGTTCGCGTGGCATAGGCCGTGTTCTCGTAGGCCTGATACTGTTGGTCATCGCGTTCGCGGGTGGAATCTCGCGTTCGCGTAGAAGGAGTTTGGGGGCCCCTGGTCATTGCTCTTCGCGTTCGCGACCAAGGGTACGCGTTCGCGTAGTTGGGCCTGGAAGTGCATCGCATTCACGGGATGGGCTCTGCATTCGCGTAAAGTAAAATGGCCCAGTGGATTTTTTGGCCATCGCGAACGCAAGAGGACCATCGCGTTCGCGTAGAACGAATTGTCAGCTGGACAGAAGGTTTTAATAACATTTCATCCGCGAACCAAGTTCATTTTTCCACCATTTTTGGGCGAGCTTGGGAGCTTTTGTCGAGATTTTTCGAGGGTTGTGGCTGGGAATCAATTGGAGGTAAGTCCTATGACCTAGAAACATCATCTAATTATGATTTCAACATTTAAATTCATGGAAATTGGTCAAAAAGTGAAGAACTAGGGCTTGCTTGAGTTTTTGAAATAAAAAGTTGGGTTTTGAGGGAGAATTTGGAATCCGATTTTGGTAAATTTTATATGTACGGACTCGTGGCGAGATGAGGAATCCGGTGATGTGAATTTCGTAATTTTTCGATAAGCTGGCCCGGGGCTCGGGTTTTGCTAGTTTTGAGATATCTACCATATTTTGATTATTTTCGAGTGGGTATTGTTCCCTTGGCATATTGTAATGTATTCGCTCTGATTTTGGTTAGATTCGACGCGTGTGGAGGCCGATTTGAGGGGCAAAGGCGTCGCAGGCTAGAGATTTCACCGGTTCGAGGTGAGTAATACTTGTAAATGATATCCTGAGGGTTTGAAACCCCCGAATTTGCATATCATAGTGTTGTATTGTGGTGACTTGCACGCTAGGTATGAGCGTGGGGTAGAGCACCATTGGGGATTGTGGCTTGGTCCGTCCCGGTTGTTGATTTTACTGCGTGATTGACTGAAACCTACTTGATACTATCATGATTTGGGTTGATTGCCATGTTTTGGGCTTCGTGCCGATTATTTGAATCCTTCAGGGATTGATATCACTGTTTTTGCATTACTTTGCATATTATTTGATCTCGGCCCAAGGTTTTAAATATTGTTTTGTAAACTCAGCCATTTTTCAAGTAAATGATATTTTACTGACGTTTTGAGTTGAGAACTGCTATTTTACTATTGTCCAAGGGGCTTATGTGCATTTCTAGACTGAGCATGGATCGGGCTGCACACCGTAGCAGTGTTATGTGTGCATTTCTGGACTGAGGATGGATCGGGTTGCGCGTCGCAGAGGTGTGATATTGATATTGCGCTTGGGCTGTAGGAGCCCCTCCGGAGTCTGAATCCCCACAGTGAGCGTGGGTACCCAAATGGATCGGGCTGCGCGCCACAACGGTCATGTGCATTACATTGCATTCATGCATTGGTTCCTATTTGTACTACGTGGCATGACTATGTTATTTCTTGCACTGTTACCAGATACCCTGGTGTTATTTGTTAATGGAGTGATGTGCCCAAGGGGCTGACTTACGTGCAGACTTGCACTATCTGATTATGCATTCAATTGCTTGACTGTTGGGAAAAGGATATTTTTAAAAGAGGTTTTTAACTGAGCCAGATATTTTCTAAAGTATTTTCATGAAATTACTATTTTCTCAAGGGTCGTACTATCCTATATAACATGATGGAGTGCTTTGCGTGTTTTCTTACCGCTCAGTTGTTATTTACTCTTATTACTCATTGAGTTGAAGTACTCACTTTACTCCCTGCACCTCGCGTGCAGTTGCAGGTATTGTTCACCCGGTAGCGGGTTTTGAGCTAATTGAAGGTATCATTATTGTAGCGGAGTAAAGTGATCGCCAGTGTCCGCGGCACCCGATTTTTCCCTTCTTTGATTTTAAATTTGATCCATGTAAATTACAGACTCTGTAGTTGTGTTCAGGCTTTTTTAGATGCTCGTGACTCGTGACACCCCGGTCGGGTTGTGTTGGGTGGTAAATATCAGTTATAAATGTCATTAAGTCGTATTATTCATTTATTTATGTTTATTAACTGTTAAATGAGGCATTGTTGTTCTGTTGGTTGGCCTTGTCTTCACGAGAGGCGCCATCATGACCGGGTTTGGGAATTGGGTCTTGACAAGTTGGTATCAAAGACAGGTTACTAGGTCTCACGAGTCATGAGTAGGTTTAGTAGAGTCTTGCGGATCGGTACAGAGACGTCTGTATTTATTCATGAGAGGCTGCAAAACCTTTAGGAAAACTTCACTTTCTTGGAACTCTTATCGTGCGTACTTTATTCAGCTTGAGATATAACTTTTGAAATTCCTTCCACATGTTTGTATGCGCAAATGAGCGCTCGGTATTGTATATGCCTTGATGGTTTGTGATTTCCCCGATCGAGGGGCGAGATGTGATCTTCGTGAGTATGTTGGGCCAGTTTGGAGGACTTGAGGCTGGATCTTTGCCTATGGCTTGAGCACCGAGGTGCTGATTGTGTGAGCAAGTGTTCTGAACTTATATGTTCGATATTGTCCCTATTAGCCGGAATGGCAGTTGGATATTCATGTGATGAGTATGTTGTGCTGCGAGATGTATCTATGTGACTCGGTAGTGACGAAGAAGTCTGCTGGATAGTAGGTGAACTGTTAAATGTTTGATTCCTATTGTGATTCGATGTGTGGCCCGAGTTATGGGCGCGTGAAGAATAATTTTTTATCTCTTAGTTGGAAGTTAAGTACATTACGTGTGGCGGTATGAGTTCAGACTCAGGAAGACTAAATGGCTGTGTTATGTGTATGAAGGTGGAAGATGTGCTGAAATACTAAACTGAGGCGAAGCAGGTGGGTTATCTCCTACGGAGTGTTCTTAAGTGGTACAATTCTTATGCATACTGTTAGAAGATCTCATGTGTAATTGAAGAGTACGTGTTGAAATTTGATAAATTTGGGTCGCTTAAGAGAGTGGACCCAACTGATGTGGGGATGAATGCGAGGTTTGTAGAGGATTAGAGTACTAGATGATCTGTGTTTTCACAAACTTGTAGATGATGTGTGTTTAATCTCACTATGATATTGTGGCATCATTAGAGTAAAAGTATTACGGGTTATTGAGTGTGTCCTGATAAGTATGGCTTCGAGCCAAGTTGGGGAGGTTGCTATTGATTAGCTGATTGCATGGTTATGTGCTATGTTGGTTCCTGTTCGTAGTATGCCGGCGGATCAGTTCGGGTTGCAGAAATTGAGCCGAGGATGGCACGTGTGAAGGAAAATTTTGATAAAGGTTATACGATGCTTCGTAGATGTGTGAAAATAATAGGATGTCTTGAGTTGTTGGTGCTAAAGAATGCTCAGTGTACAGAGAAGGAAGATGTTTGTTTGTATTGGAAATGAGATCATATCCTGCGGTGTCAGAGCGCTAATAAGGCACGAGTGGTTCTGTTCATTAAGTCAGGTAATTTGCAGTTGAATAAGAGTGAATGACTCTCGATAATGGTTTTATTGTGTCCAAGATTTGGCATGTAATAATCAGGTGTCTTAAGGTTGGGTATGTGGCTAGGGACTGTGTTTTCGTTAGAAAAGATCAAGACTTGTGGTATTTTATGTTAATTATGGGATTTTATGTATCAGTATTTGGAAAGAAATTAACGAATTTCAGATTCGCAGGAAGTTCTTTGAGGTAAAGTACTCTCGAATGTAGTATTTCTGGGAACGGTTGAGAGAGTATTCAGTGGCCATGGGTCTTAGATAGTGTGGTCTTATGCGCGAGTCTCGTGTGGTAAGCCTGGATTGAGGCATTGTGATGCTACAGCGAGGGAGAAATATCAAGTGGATAATGAGCAAAAAGAGAAATTAGATAGATGGAATAGCTTGATAATAGACCGAATCGGTATGGTAAGGATATGATTAATTCTTCGTATGTATTCGAGGTAATGAGCTTTTACTGGTATTGTGCAGCAAGGCTCTTGAGTTCTGACAGCTTGCTTAGCTTGGTTTGGGTAGAAGGATTCAGTCTTGACAGTTTATCTTGTGCAATAGAATTGGGAGAGAGAGTTCTTGATGAGTTTTACCGTGGTTTAGAGAAGTATATATTGCCTATGGGCATGCAAAGCATGGNAAGGGTATAATTTCAGAAAAAGGGCAATGTGATTAAGTTGATGGCACTTCGGTAGTGTTGTGGCATTTTCTTGATAGATCGACTATTGATATCTGAGTTTGTTTGGTGGCACAAGGGGAATTTTAGAATATCTTTCGTGGAATGATTGGGTACTCGAGGTGTAATATGAATTTATACTGCAAATTTGGGATCAGGTATAGTAATTTGTGTGCTATGTGGAGCTGGAGATTGAGAGTTCTCATGTTCAGGCTATGTAGTGGTTGTGGATAGTGTGTATTGGTACCGTTAGCGGCTATTGGGGGTTTGGAAGCCCGAGTGGATATTTCTTTGCTTGGTATATTAGATTCTAGATATGATATTGGGGTGTAGACTGGTTGTCCCAGTGTTGGGTTATTCTAGACTATTGTGCTATGAGTTATGTCGGAAAATGCCACAGGTTGCGTGGCGAGGTGCATCGGACTATGTTCTAGCAGAATGGTTGTGTCCCAAAGACCAGCGGACGGCTGGGAAGGATTGCTTTCCTTAATTGGGCCTTTGTGGCGGATGTCAGTATAGAGGTTTATACCATTGATTCAGTTCCTGTATTGAGGGACTTTTTCGGATGCGTTCCTTATGGCCAGGCATGTCGCCGGGCGAGATTGTGGATTTCAGTATTGATTTGGTGTCAGGCACCGTATCGTATGGCTCCGTCATGAGTTATAGTAGTGGAAGGAGCAACTTCAGGCTTCTTGGTAATGAGTTTGTTGGTAAACTGATTGGACACGTATTTAGCTTGAGTTGGCTTGGTTGGCCCCGAATTGTATTGATGAGAATAGGTTGATTCGATCGTTATTGAACCTGCTAGTGATCTGGAGAGATCTATGAGTTGCTTTTTTCGATGCTGTGAGGCGTTATGATTTTCGGACTGTGGGCATGTATAGTGCGGTGCTATCGAGATTCATAGTGAAAGTTGAGTTTTGTAGCTTACAACGCTATAAGTAGATATCATTATGCACTCAGTATGCTTACGACCGATACTCGGTATTTTGTTATAATGAGCAAATTTGGCTCGATGTGCATCGTCCTATGTGAGATATTTGTGTGGATCGGGTGGCACACTGCCACGGGTATGTTATCTGGATCGGGTTGCACGCCGCAATAGTGTGATGTTGAGAATAGTTTTCCATATGTTACTTTATAAGCCTTGCTTCCTGGTTTCTGAGGAAAGTCCGTATTGAGTGTTGCTCGGTGAATAGCACATCAGTTGTGTCCTTTCAGGATTGGATGATGTACGTTACTTGCTTCATCGTGGGTGTGATGAATTTCTTATTTTCAGACATCAATCTGTGCGTGGCTATCTATTTTGAGCATGGTGACTTGAGGTGATTCATGTGTAATAGTGTTTGGATAGGATCGCGCGTTGTGGCGAGGCCACGTGAAGTTATGACCTTTCAAGGAGGATTCAAGTACTCTATTTCTATGATGTGAGACGAGGTCTTAGCTTTGTGTTGCAATTGTATTGTTGAGCTTGAGGTACAGCTCTTTCGTCTGAGTCATTTGTCATGATTTGAGTATGTCCAGACTGTTCCTTAATGGTGCGTGTATTATGCAAGTTGTGGCTTAGGCCTGTATTAAGGTGTCGTATCACCAGGGTGGTATGTTGAATTCGAGGTGATCGTTAGAGTCATTAATGAATGCGAACAAATATGATTTCAGCTGGTTAGAGGGTTTATATCGAGGTTTGTGGTATTAGTCAACAAGGAAGTGGCTTCATGTATGGGTGACATGAGGAATGGTTACGGTTTATTGCTTGTTTTATTTATCGTTGGCAGTATATGAAAGTGTTGGAATAAGACTTTAGCTAATAAAAGGTTCCTATCGGTAATTGAGTATTGTGGGCAACAGCTGTGAATAGAGACTATCGTTTCGAGTGTTGGATTGTGTGGTATAATGTATGATTTCACCTGAGGTTGCAGGTGTGGGTTATTATAGCTAGTTCGGATTTATTCTGGGTATGACTTCGGAGAGTGCAATATGGTCCTACGGTTTATGATTTGGATGGACTGTGAAATTTCAGATATATTGTGTTCTCGGACCTATGCGAGATAGGGTGACGAGGGATCACCCCGATTATATGCTTGGTAAGGTCATTCAGCTATTGGTTCGCTTCTAGGACAACTCTGGGTACGCTCGAGGACGAGCGTTTGTTCAAGTGGAGGTGAAATATGACGACCCGACCCGTCGTCTCATGTGTTATTGCTCTGTTTCCCCCATTTCATGCTTCTTCATATTTCGTTATCGGTATGTGGTGTGTTAGAGTTGATTTGGATTGATTTTGATAAGAAGTGAGACACTTAGTCTCTTTAAGGAAAGCTTAAGTTGGAAAAGTCAACCGGATGTTAACTATTGAGTTAGAGGGCTCGGATGTGATTTTCGGTGATTCGGTTAGCTTCGGGGGATGATTTGTGACTTAGGAGTGCGATCAGAATTGATTTTGGAGTTCCGGTGTAGAATTAGGCTTGAATTGGCGAAGTTAGAATTATGGCGAATTCCGGTTGATAGGTGAGATTTTGATCCGAGGGTCGGAATGGAATTCCATGAGTTACTGTAGCTTCGTTGGGTGAATTTGGATATGTGTGCAAATTTTTAGGTCATTCGGACATCGTTTGGTTGGGTTTTTGATCGAAAGTGCATTTCGGAAGTTTTTGAAGAACTTAGGCTTGAATTCGATGTGAATTGATGATTTTAGTGTTGTTTGAGGTGTTTTGATGATTGGAACAAGTTCGTGTGATGTTTTGGGATATGTTGGTGCCTTTGGTTGAGGTCCCGGGGGCCTCGGGGGATTCCGGGTGATCAAACGGAAGAATTTTGGTCTTGGAGTGTTGCAGATTTTCAACAGCAGTTGCAGGCATAATTTTGCCTTCGCGTTCGCGTAGGTATACTCGCGTTCGCGTAGGTATAGGTTCCTGGCCTTCGCATTCGCATAGTTATGGGTTCCTCGCCTTCGTGTTCGCATGGCATAGGCCGCGTTCGCGCAGGCCTGATACTGTTGGTCATCGCGTTCGCGGGTGGAATCTCACATTCGCGTAGAAGGAGTTTGGGGGCCTTTGCTCTTCGCGTTCGCGACCAGGGGTACGCGTTCACGTAGTTGGGACTGGCAGTGCAACGCGTTCGCAAGATGGGATCTGCGTTCGTGTAGAGTAAAGTGGCCCAGTGGATTTTTTGGCCATCGCGAACGCGAGAGGACCATCGCGTTCACGTAAAAGGAATTGTCAGCTGGACAGAAGGGTTTAATAACATTTTCCGTGAACCAAGCTCATTTTTCCACCATTTTTGGGCGAGCTTGGGAGCTATTGTCGAGATTTTTGGAGGGTTATGGCTGGGAATCAATTGGAGGTAAGTCCTATGACCTAGAAAAATCATCTAATTATGATTTCAACATTTAAATTCATGGAAATTGGTTAAAAAGTGAAGAACTAGGGCTTGGGTTTTTGAAATGAAAATTTGGGTTTTGACGGAGCATTTGGACTCCGATTTTGGTAAATTTTATATGTACGGACTCATGGCGAGACGAGGAATCTGGTGATGTGAATTTTGTAATTTTCAAGAAGCTGGCTCGGGGCTCGGGTTTTGCTAGTTTCGAGATTTCTGCCATATTTTGATTGTTTTTGAGTGGGTATTGTTCCCTTGGCATATTGTAATGTATTCGCTCTGATTTTGGTTAGATTCGACCCATGTGGAGGCTGATTTGAGGGGCAAAGGCGTCGCGGGCTAGAGATTTCACCGGTTCGAGGTGAGTAATACTTGTAAATGATATCCTGAGGGTTTGAAACCCCGGATTTGCACATCATAGTACTGTATTGTGGTGACTTGCATGCCAGGTATGAGCGCGGGGTAGAGCACCATTGGGAATTTTGACTTGGTCCGTCCCGGTTGTTGATTTTACTGCGTGATTGACTGAAACCTACTTGATGCTATCATGATTTGGGTTGATTGCCATGTTTTGGGGTTCGTGCCGATTATTTGAATCCTTCAGGGATTGATAACACTATTTTTGCATTACTTTGCATATTATTTGATCTCGACCCAAGGTTTTAAATACTGTTTTGCAAACTCAACCATCTTTCTAAGATTTGAAAACTTAAATGACATTTTACTGACGTTTTGAGCTTAGAACTGCTATTTTACTATTGCCCAAGGGGCTTATGTGCATTTCTGGACTGAGCATGGATCGGGCTGCGCACCGCAGCAGTGTTATGTGTGCATTT
>MU692905.1:152214-175773 GCA_026770625.1 Nicotiana glauca
ATATATATATATATATATATATATATATATATATATATATATATATATATATAAAGGAGCCTTTCGGTTTTCCTCTTTCATGAATTTCTCGTTGCTTGTGTATATCTTCCTTTTGTTTTGAATTTTGACGATTGTCAATGATTAGCCAGATGAATCGAGCTTCGAGGAAAACCCTTAGGTTTGCAAATCGGCCCTGGGGCCTGTTAGGCTAGCCCGTAGGCTCTTACGTATTTGCACCTAGGCATTTTTAGTTAACCGTTTCGGGCTCAGTCATCAAATCGAGTTTCGACTCGAGCTTATCGACCCTTAGGTTTTTGTATTTTAAGTTGGCTTCTTAGGCTCTTACGCGTTGGGTCGGCACGACCTCTAATATGGGCTGGCGCTTGGGCTATTACACCTTGGGTCGGTACGACCTCTAATATAGGCTAGCGCTTGGGCTCTTACGCCTTGGGTCGGTACGACCTCTAGTATAGGCTGGCACTTGTGATTTTATGGCGGCGTTCGGGTGTTCCCGAGTCACGTTAGTTTGGCTGGAGCCTTATGATCGTAGTCATTGTGTTTGGCTATATTCTTTTGACCGTAGTCATTATGTTTGTCCGTAGCCTTTTAGTTCCCGAGTGAGATGGCCTCAGCGTCTATATCGAGGGTATGCCCTTTTAGGGGTCTTACAAGTTCGAATATATAGCCTTGACTTTAGGATCGGGATTATGCCTTTTGTAAGGTCTTATAAATTTGAACATGCCTTACTTGAGGTCTTACAGATAGGTTACTTGGCACAAGTATAATTCATGCCTAGCTTGAGGTCTTACAGATAGATTACTTGGTAGAAGTATAATTCATGCCTGGCTTGAGGTCTTACAGATAGGTTACTTGGTACAAGTATAATTCATGCCTTTTTTGAGGTCTTACAGATTTGGTATTGTCGCATAGATGGCTTTTGGGCTCAAGGTCGCCCGCTTGGGGTCTTATAGCCTCGGGTTTTTTGGTTGCTCAATGGGGTGACAGTCGTCGACAGTCCCCGAGACATCGAGAGTTATTGGCTCTAGAGTCGTTCTTTGTAACTTTGATGTTGCCTCATTGAGGGCTTACGAGCTCGAAGTTTCCGGCCAGGAGGTCTTATGGCTTCGAGTTTTTGACGTCACTCCCCGAGTGTTCGGGAAATTTCTAGCTCTAAGGCCATTTCTTGTAAAAATAACAAACTTCTTAGAAGTGTGTTGCGTTTAGAAGATACTCCTTTGATTACTTGGTATAAGTATACATGTTTTCGTCCTCGAGGGTTCGATTATTCTATGCGGACATTGTTCGTTTGACCGTTTGGCCCGATACATCATTGTCCTATCGAGACCCTCTTTGACTCATCTTGATTTCACCGGGGAGGTAATCTTCCGGGGGAATGCCCCCCAGTATTCGAGGTTAATTGAAGAGATACCTCTAATACTTGTTAAGTTCTCCTTAGGTAGCATATAGATGTTGACTCGTTAAAAACTTTGCAAGCAAAACCATCCTTGAGAAAAAATCCAATCGAAGGAAAAGAGTGCAACGCATGCTTTAAAACCTAAGGTCTTCGAGCTGGAAGGCGCTTTGATTTGTCTGACCGGACACCTGCACGTAGGTTAGTATAAGGCGTAAATAAAAAGGGAGACGGTTATACCTTAATGGTGATGGCGTTTCAAGCCTCGATATGTTTCAACAGCTTGCTCTGGGACACAGTATGGTCCTTTGCTCATCCACTCGGGTGCAGCCAAGAATGTAGCTTGTGGTTGCTACTTTACTGTTTGCTTATCTTTTGGCTCCTCCGATGTTGAAGGTGTCGATGTCGGTGCCACATCGTGCACCGCGAACATCTCTCTTGCCGCATGCTGCTCCCTGTTTACGATTTTTATTCCGTCCTTTGTTGGGAATTTCATCATTTGGTGAAAGGTTGATGGTACTGCTCTCATGTAATGTATCCATGGCCTTCCGAGTAAGGCATTATACCTCATGTCTCCTTCGATGACATGAAATTTGATATTTTGGGTTGTACTAGCCACGTTGACCGGGGGGTGATCTCCCCTTTCATTGTCTCACTGGCCATGTTGAATCCGTTAAGGACTCGAGAGGCGGGCACGATCTGGTCGAGCAGTCTGAGCTGCTCCACCACCCTCGACCTGATAATGTTGGCCGAGCTACCTGGATCCACAAGCACACATTTAATTTGAAATGTATTCACAAGGAAAGAAATTACCAATGCATCGTTATGAGGCTGAGACAGGGCCTCGATGTCCTCTTCGCTGAATGTAAGAGTGTCCTCGAGTACGTAACTTCGAGTCTGCTTTTCCCTGGTCATGGATATTTTTGTTCGTTTGACAATGGGTCCTGTAGGATGTTGATTCCTCTAACGATCATGTAGATGACATGTCGTGGCTCTTCTGTTTCATTTTTCCTGTTTGCCTCTCTTTCCCGAAATTGATTTTTGGCTCGGTCACTGAGGAACTCTCGGAGGTGCCCTTTGCTGATTAGTTAGGCTACTTCTTCTCCGAGTTGTCTACAATCTTTGGTCTTATGACCGTGTGTGTCGTGAAACTCGCACACCAGGTTGGGGTTCCTTTGTGATGAATCTGATTGTACGAGTTTTAGCCACCTAGTGTCTTTGATTTTACCTATGGCCGATAGGATGTCTGAAACATCAATGTTGAAGTTGTATTCGGATAGTCGGGGTGCCTTTGTCGGTCTCGTGTGTCTATCGAATACGGCTCTTCTCACGAGTCGCCAAAGATTTTGACCTCGATCTGCCCTTCGGTTGTTTCGGGGTATGTTGTGCCTTGGGAAGTTCCTTTGATCTTCAGTGTACGGTCGGTACCTTTCCCTGTTTGGCCTTGGTTCCTTTGTCAGGAGCCTGCTAGGATATATTGAGCCCGAATGGGCTCCTAGTTGGTCATCCTCGACCCTAATCTTTGACTGATACCGGTTGTGGACATCTGCACAAGTGACGGCGGGATACTCAACCAAGTTCTGCTTTAGCTGCTTTGAAGCTACTGAGCTTCGTTCGTTCAAACCTTAGGTGAAGGTCTGCACTGCCCAGTCATCGGAGATCGGTGGTAATTCCATTCGTTCCATTTGAAAGCGAGATACAAACTTTTGTAGCATCTTGTTCTCTCTGTTTGATATTGAAGCATCGGATTTCCTTGTAGCAACCTTGATGACACCGACATATGCCTTTATAAAAGAATCTGCCAGCATGGCAAATGAGTCTATCGAATCTAGGGACAGGTTGTGATACCACATCATGGCCCCTTTTGAAAGTGTTTCTTCGAATTTTTTCAGCAGGACGGATTCAATATCGTCGTCCTTCAAGTCATTTCCCTTCACAGCACAAGTGTATATAGTGATGTGCTCGTTGGGGTCCGAGGTTCCGTTGTACTTCGGGAGATCGGGCATTCTGAATTTCTTCGGGATGGATTTTGGAGCAACACTCGATGGGAATAGCCTTTGTACGAATTTCTTTGAATCAACCCTTCAGAATCGAGGGTGCACCCGGGATCTGATAGACCCTTGAATTATAGGTCTCCACCTTTTTGTCGTTAGCTTCTATCTTCTTTTCGCCCGATTCAATCCTCTTTGTGAGGTCCTCGAGCATCTTTATAACAGCGAGGTCGGCTGCTGACTCGTTGTTGCTCGATTTTTCCGGTACCTCTTCGGCTCGAGGAGCTGCTTCCGATGTTGCTGTGCTTGGAATTTTTTGGTGGCTTAGCAGTTGAGCAATCACCAGTTGTTGTGCCTGCAACATCTCAAAAATAACGTAAAGGCTAACCTCTCGTTCCTCCCGAGTTGGAGTTCTTTGAGCTTCTTGTTGGTTTTCTTGGCGTATACTCCTGTCAGTATGGGAGCTTATATCGACGTGTTGGGCGTTGCGTGAGCCCACATCTACGGGAATTGATTCTGACGCGTCCTCAAGGTTTCGCAGTGGTACACCGACGCCTGGAACAGCTACACCATTCTCTCCATGATCCTCAGGACCGTTGTTTTCATGTGCATTCACCGAGTTGGATATTCTAACCTAAAATCAAATATTTTTGGACAAGAAAAAGTGCAAAGAATAACTTGCGTTTTTCAGTAAACCAGTGCGAGAACAATCATTATTATTTTTAGCCCCACGATGGGCACCAAACTATTTACCTTGAAAATGGTAATTATATTTATATTTGATTTTGTGGTTCTAAAAATACGTAATTTATTTTAATGCTAATCGTTAGATGATAGATGTTAAGTGTGTGCTATAAAAGTAAAGCAAGAGTGAGAAGCAGTTTTTGTCTAGAACCTGTATTTGTATTGAAAAATTCATTAAATATATAAGAATAGTTAGCTTGGAACCCAGTTCGTTCTTCCAGTTAATATTGTACATCAATTCAAAAATTTTATAGGAACTCATTAACCTAAAATCCATCCTGCATCCGCCTATGTAACATTGACCATTATGAAACACGCCGACCTTTGAGCGCACATCAATACTTCGCACATTGGACAACCATATTGAACATAATTCATTTACTTCGATGAAACAAAGTTCAATTTTCAAAAGAGCAAACCATTTCTTTTCTTCGTTAACTAGATTGCATACAGCTTTATATAATTTAACCACGTGGGGCTAGAAACATAAGTCATACTTGGTAACAATATTAAACCCTTAAACAAAATACAATGAACTGACCGGGGAACGCCGGGTGGCCGGTTCAGACGTCACCTAACGAAAACCTCCAAAGCCGACTTATTTTCCTGGTCAATGACATCAAAAAAGACCGGGTCGACAGTCACGTGACTATCCACGTGCACGCGGAACTTATGGTCCCACCACATCACCTTAGCAAATCCTTCTATATCCACCGTAGCATCCAGCACCATCTCCCGCTTCGCCACGTCGGAGAGGAATTCCTTGCCGTGATGAGCCAGTTGAACGCCGCTCAGCCGCGCCGGTAGCCGGAGGACCTGGCAGGAACGCGGCGGCTGTGATCCGGCTTTCACCCGAGCCGAACCGAGGTGGTCGCCGGAGTAGAAAATCGACATTTCTGTAGACGAGTAAGTAATTGGAGTGACGTTAGGGTTAGTGACGTGGACGGTGAGGATCAGTTCAGCGTCAAGTACTGGGAAATTGAGCTTGAAGGAAGTGAGGTCAATGGAGATGAGGTGGAAATCTGGGTCCCGTGGCTTCGACGAAAGTGCTGACAGCGCCACGCCTGCAGCAGCGGCGCCGACGAGGGCGGAAGTCCAACTCCATCCGCCTCTTCGTCTACTTCCTTCTTTGCTCATTGGTCTGAATTGATTTTGAATTTGATTGGGACAGAAGAGAAAAGCAGTTGAAATGAAAATGGACTTGGGATTGTGAAATTACGTTTTATGTCCCTGGTTGTGGTCCATTGGAGCAGAAAAGTTAGGAAGCATGTAAGAAAATGATAAATTCGAGTCTTCCCATACTTTCGGCCAGTTTTAAATGATTGTAATTTGTAACATTGTGTAAATAGTTTGTTTAATTTCATTAACACCTCATATGATATAAACGGCTATTTATACACCCTCATATTTTCCTGTAATTGCATTACTTTCCCAATAATTGTCCATTGTATGTCAACTTGAATGCCTACTACTGCTAAATTAAACGGTGTACTATTGATTTTTTGACTATTTGACGGTATCTTATTTTAGAATTGTTACTTCAATCAAATTGATTTATTGTAACCAATATGTCATGTTCATTTTTCACACAATCCGAATAGAACAAGTACTTAATTTTCAAATTTCTTCCGTAATTCCATTGCTTCTCAATATTTCGTAAATCTCCCGTGTAAAAAAATAAGGTCATAAAACTAAAAACAAGTTTGGAAATTTAAGTCAACATTTTGAGAAATTTTTTGACTTGGGGTAATTTAAGTCACAATTTTGAGAGTTTTTTTGAATTTTGTGGCCTTGAGATACATATAACATATTAAAATGTTGTTAAAATCTACTGGTCATGAATATGTCATGTTATTTCTCGTAAGGAAATTTAAGTAATACATATCGACAATTTAAAATTTATTAAATATTAAAATGATATTACTCCCTCCGTTTTAATTTATGTGAACCTATTTCCTTTTTGGTCCGTGCCAAAAAGAATGACCTCTTTCCTTATTTGGAAATAATTTACCTTTATGCAATGATTTATTGTCACACAAAATATGTGTGCCTCATTTTATACCACAAATTTAAAAGTCTTCTATCTTTTCTTAAATTGTGTGCCCAGTTAAATGGATTCACATAAATTGGAACGGAGAAAGTATATTTTTTAAACAGACCGAAAGAATACCTATGACATAAATAAAACGTGGGAGCACTTAATATGGAAGAAATGGATGTATGAAATACCAGTGGGGGGAAAGGTAGAGGTGGGACAGTGTAATTATGAGGCACATATAAGGTATATTGGACGGCAGGACAAAGGGGGGGCAAGGTTTATAGTGAAGGGCCTTTTCCTGGCTTATCCTTTCCCTGCCTACCTCTCCCCTTTAATTATTATCATCCTTCTGCATCGGAGAAATTCAAAAATAGTCAGATTTATAACTGATCATTCAAAAATAGCCACAGTTTTAAAAGTAATCGAAATTTAATCACTATTCATGTAAAGATAAATCTGAGCGAAAACACTGTTCAAAACCCGGAAAATACGCCTGCATATTATACGGGAGTTCCAGCATAAGTATGCTTGAACTCCCGCATATTATACGGGAGTTCCAGCATAAGTATGCTTGAACTCCCGCATATTATACGGGAGTTCCAGGATAACCATGCTGGAAATCCCGTATAATATGCGGGAGTTCAAGTATAATTATGCTGGAACTCCCGCATAATATACTGGAGTTCCAACAAGTATAAATATCCAGTATAATATACTGGAGTTTGGAGCACCGGTGCTCCAGTCTCTCATATATTATACAGGAGTCAGCAAAGTGTACCGGTCCAGCATAATATGCTGGAGTTCGTACACAGATGCACCCCAACTCCCGTATATTATACGGAACCGGTCTCTGTTGCAGCAAATAGTGACTATTTTTCATTGACTTCGTAAACGATGTTTATTTTTGATTGACCAGTTCAAAAACTGGCTATACCATGCTATTTTGACCTCTAAAATGGCACATGGTATCAAACTCCTCTTTTTGAATAACTTTATATAAGTCGCTAAGGTATCAACTCTTATAGCAACTTGCCAGGAAAAGTAAAAGTTTCTTAATTACCGTAATCAAGATGGAGATTGTGCCTAATTTAATTTCGAAAGTTAGCCCAGGTAAATACTGTTCAAAATTATATATATAAAGAGACATAGCTCCGTTTGGATTAGCTGATTTGAAATAGTTGATAAGCATTAGATGTTGAAAAGCACTTTTAAGTGCTGAAAGAGATTTAATAAAGAGCAAACTTCATTTATGGCCCATCGGTAGAAACTAATAGCATCTGGTAGCCCACAAATTAACTTATATAAGTCATAGCCTAAAAATAATACAAGGGCTAGCCGGAAACGTTACTAATTCCCTCGCCGGAAATCCAACCAGACCATGACTGCTCCTCTCGCTCAATCATCAAACAACAATTTTTCCTTTATTTCTTTTTTCTTTCTCTTTTTCGGTTGTGCTTTTGCTTTTTCTTTTTTTGGTCCATGAGTTACTCTTTCTTCTTGTTGCAGAAAGCAAAAGCCTCCCCTTTTGGTTCTTCTTTTTTATTTGATTTAGATCTCAATTTTTTCTTGTTGCAGAAAGCAAAAGCCTCCTCTTTTGGTTCTTTTTTTTTTATTGGGTTTAGATATCAATTTTTTCTTGTTGCAAAAAGCAAAAGCCTCCTCTTTTTATTCTTCTTTTTTATTGGGTTTAGATATCAATTTTCATGAAATATATATATATATATATATATATATATATATATATATAAAAGTTGTTCTACTCCTTGAGGCAGCTCTCTAGGACACATTTGCAGGTTGGTCTGGGCCTATCAATGGAAAACAATACCAGAACATACTCCCTGCTATTTTTCTTGTGAGCATACTGGACGGAGTTGCAGATCTGCTGTATAGAGGATTCGGCTCGAACTGCACCCGATTGGGATTCTGTAGGTAGTGCCCAAGGAAAGAAACATACGTATCTCTTATAGTATCTATTATTATACAGATAATATTTTGAAGATCTTTGGCTAAAAGTTTAAAACTCTGGCGATCTTGTTACCATTATCGGCGACTGTGAGGCCTTGGACGTTGGTGGCTGGTTTCTCAATGAGTGGAAGAACATAGGAGATGATTCTGCATAAAGTTGAAATATCTACAAAACATATTGTTATTATACAAAATAAACTATCACTATATAGTTTATATACAAAATAGACTCTCACTATACAATTTATATACAAAATAGAGTGTCACTATACTAAATATATACAAAATAGACTGTCACTATACAAAATAGATGTAACTATACAAAATAGATTGTCACTATACAAAAATACATGATACACTCCAAAATATTAGAAAATACACATTATATACAATTTTAATACATTGTTTAGACAGATGATACATTCACGATACAAAATATATTTGGGGTACACAAATATATATACTTTAGATACACAAGCACAGTTGAGATAGGCTCAATATACACCAATGATACACTGTCGAACTTAGGATACAATATTTATACATTGCAAAAAAGAGTTGCTCCTTAGCGCCAGGTAGGGGTCGAACCTGCGACCTTCAGCTTAGAAAACAGGCGCTCTATCTGCTGAGCTATAGGCACTTGTGTTGTCATACTCATTCCGTTCGGCTACTATATGCAATATGTTTGGACCGAAGGGCCATTTTTTGAAAGTGGTACAAAACATGGGCTATTAAAATTTTGAGGGGCTATAGAGGGTAGTTTTCCGTTTAATAAATAAGCAGTTACGTGTTTGGGTACAAGTGTTGAAATTGATAATAAGTTGTTACAGTATTTAATAAAAAAAGTGCTGATAAGCACTTTCTTTTGTTAAAATGACTTAAATAACCTTAAAACTGTTTACACTTATAAGGACGTAATTTCTTCAAATTTATTCCAGATCGATTCAAATACAAAATATTCTATTTGTCATTTTATTATAAATACAACTAGAGCCGTCAAAATGGGCTTAGCCCGTGAGGTCAGCCCAACCCAGCCTGCTACTTGGATAGGGTTGGGCTAGGATTTATTGAGCCCATTTAAAATTGAGGCTTATAAGCCCGCCCAAGTCAGCTCGCTGGCCCTTGAGGCTTGAACGTGGCTAGGCCTGGGCCGGCCCGTGGGCCAAAAATTAATTAAATTTAAATTAATTATTATTAAATATTTAATATTTAAAAAAGTAAAAAGTAAAAACTATTAACTATAATCCTCATTCACAGCCCTAAATTGCTCATTTACCTTTTTGTATCAACTAGAATTTTAATTTTTGACATGTATGTAATATGACAAAATTAGTTTTTCTTTTGCTTGATTAATAACGAACTCGAAAAGTCTTAGGTAGCCAATAAAATCTTTTCTCAATATTACTTAAAGTGGTCAATGATCAGTTTGGATTACTTTAATATACTACTCCCTCTGTTTAAATTTATGTGAACCTATTTCCTTTTTAGTCCGTGCCAAAAAGAATGGCCTCTTTCCCTATTTGGAAACAATTTAGCTTTATGCAATGATTTATAGCCACACAAAATATTTGTGCTTCATTTTACACCACAATTTCAAAAGTCTTCTCTCTTTTCTTAAACTCCATGCCCAGTCAAATAGGTTCACATAAATTGAAACGGAGGGAGTATTACTATTTAAACTACTCTTCAGTATAGATAAAGATCAGTTTTAACTACACAAAAATATATTGACCACTAGCAAATTTCAAGAATTTTAAAAGTTTATGCACTATGATGATGAAACCAACAAATGATGTTAATCCTACATTAAAAAACCTCAGCATATAAACTTATTAAAAATAATCCCTGAATCTGAGGAAAATGAGAGAAAAGTATTAATAGAATATTCATGTAACGTTAAAAAAGAAGAGCAAGAGATATAGAGAATTTGCTATTTTCAATTACGAGATTCCTCGTCAAATATCAATATTTTTGTACGCTCTAAGCAAATAGAAGTTGTTTACATAATTAATCGATGTCACAAAATAATATTTAAGGATTTACAGAAATTTATTTTTAAAAAGAAATTGAATGGCCGACTCGCCCTAGCCCGCGGCCCTCTTAGGGCTGGGTTGGGTTGGTCATGTTAAGGCCTATTCATATGGAGGGTCGGTCACTCCTAGCCTGCCAAATTTAAAAGCTCACGAGGCTTGGGCTGGCCTGTTTTGACAGGTCTAAATCAACTATGCTTAGATAAGATAATTTTTCTGATAACTATAATTTATTTTATGATAAGCATATAATCACACGTTATAATAATTAATAAATTGACAAAAGTTTCTCACCAAAAAATAAACCTAAATACGATAAAATATTTGAAGAGAAACAATCATTGTCTTCATCACCATAACACTTAGAAAACAATACACCAAAAATTTGATATGTCCTCATTTATTACATACAGTTTAAAGATTAATACACAATCATATAGATATAAATATGCAAAGTAATAGAGAATTTACTTATCTTAAATAGTCAATGAGAATTGCAGACTTGAAGAGGCGGGGTAGGTTGAATACTTGAGGCAGTGAGTACCGATGCAGGAACTTTGTTCTAAAACAAATATTTTAAGGATAAAATACTAAAAAATTTGGTCAAACTTAATGTACTTATAAGCTAAAAATTCATAAGTTGGGGATGACAAGCTTATGGTTCAGCTTATTTTTGACTTATAAGCACTTTTAACTTTACCAAACGCGTAGATAAGCAAAAAAAATGCGTATAACCTAGTTTGACCAGGTTATAAGCTTAGCCAAACACTCTCATATTTCATTTCCTCGATTGACCAATGTTGTTTGTACATTATGCTCATTACAATTTTAAAATTAAAAAAAAATTTACTTTTTATATCTTTTATGCATAAAAGACAGATCTCTTACTTGTAAAAAACGAGTCCTAAATTAAAAACAAGTTTGTAAAGAGCCACAAAAATAATTGACCTGGAACACTCTAACACCCTTCTCTTGCACATCTAATTGGTTAAACATTATTTACCCTTAAAATTGGATAACAATTAAACTTATAAGTTGTTTTAAGGATATGTGATTTCACTTGGCACAAATTATAAAATATACGAATTAATGTTAGAAATTAACTGTAAAATAAAGCAAACCAATACAATGAACAGTTATGGCCTTCCAGCTAGATCGCCCTCGAACCAACAAAATATGCTAATTGTATGAACGGAATAACAGATAAGAGAGAAAATGGAATTTATTGCTTTGTTATGTGTGAATATGATATTTATAAAATGATTAGAACCCTCTTTATATAGTAGAGGAATTTCACTTATGGTACAATTTTAAATATAGCAGAAAATCCCATGATTGGCTAAATGCCTGGTCTTGACTTGATACATGCCGAGATTTCTGCCACAATCTTTGCCCCGTCACAGATATCTCGGCTTTCTATTATTCAGTTTAGTAGGCTTTCTTCGATCATGCTCGGTCCCATCTCGCTTCGGTCTCGATCAGGACTGGTCTGGATCTTGATCGATCATTGACTCACGATCTTAGAAATCCGTCTCTATGCCATGGTCTAATGCAATGCGAGGTTGGGCCTTGGTCTGTGACCCCGATTTCAATTAGCCATACAAAGTTAGAAAGGCCCGATCCTGTCCGTATACAGATAGTCCCCTCATTTTTTGGAGTGTAATGACAAGAAACGAATTGAGTCTTCGAACTTCCCCTCGATTTACCATGATGTAAGCATCGTGACGCAATCGGCCGAAGTTACCAAAATGTCCCATCGGTTCAATTTCCTAGGCATTGAATGTGCGTCGGTCGACGGTCGGCCACTACCAGTATTGAACCGAGTTTCGAAACCAATAAATAGCCACCTTCTTCATTCTTTCAAACTTTACTTTCAATTTCCTTCATTTTAATTCTCATTATTCTTTGCATTCTGAAGAGCTTCCTGTCTTCAGATCTTTGAATTTCTCTTCTTGTTCTTCCCAAAATACCAAAATATCAAACTTTATTCTCCCTTGCTTACAAATATGGCCAAAACATCTAACAATGTTTCGCAGAAAGAAAGTGCTTCCTCATCTCAGCCTGCCAGCGAGAAACCGGCTGGGGATCCTCTCTTGAATGACTTCATTCCTAGAAAGTGCGCCACTGCTGCTGATTTTAAAGTGGAGAGCACACCCTCGACACCGAGTCGATGCAAATCGATGTCAAGATTCATATGTACAATTACCGACGGTCTCTTTGAGAAGGTGAAAGAGGAGTGCAACTTAGTAGGCAAAGATGTAGTAGTTCCTAACCCCAAGAAATCTATCACCACTCATGTGGAGGGGTATCTAAGTGTCTATACTTACCCCTTCATGATAGGTCCCTTAGACCCCATCATCATTGCCTTTTGCAAGAGGTACGACGTCACCCTTGGCCAAATCCATCCTCTGGAGGATGGTAATCCTCCTTCCATTTTTTGTAAGCAAGATCGAGAGACATCCTTTTACCCTCGATCAACTTATGAGTCTCTACATCCCCCGACTCTATCGTGGAGGCATGATGAAGATTTACCGCTGAGCCACCAAACCCCTGTTCTCAAGCATAGATGAACTCGAGATTGAGGTTAGATAGCTAGATTCATCTGATAAAGACTTCGGATCTAATCTATGCTGAAGACATGCCATTTCTTGAAAATTGGAACATGAATCGTAAGTATTGCCTTGAATATCTATCTCTGCCATTTTATTTCTCATATTCTTTCCTCATCTAAGTTTTTTATGTTGCAGCTGTAGCTGTTATGCCGGATGTGATCCCCGACCTCGAGCAAAATAGGTTAGGGGCCTAATGTCGTAGAGGTCCTACTCCGAGCATGATTGGATGGAAATATCTAGGGGCCAATGGGAGGCCCGTAGTCACAGTAATCTTCTCTCCTTAGAACGGTTTCTTTTCGGGCTTTGTATTGGATTTACTCATCTTTTTCCTTTTGTAGGCCTAGGGAAGGATGTTGCAATTAGGCCCCCATCTGCTGAAGAAGAGGCACTTTCCTCTTCTCCTGCTCCAAAGCAGACCAAGGAGAAGAAGAGAAAAGGGGCTCCGAGTTCTCCGAGCTCTCCGAGCCCGAAAAATAAAAAGCCGGCGAGGAGACCCCGTAAGTCCAAGGGGCCCATCCGCCTAACTATGGAGTCAGTCAAACAGCTGAGGGATGAGGCTAAAGAGGACGAAGAAGAAGAGGACTCTAAGTTGGTGACCCGTGTGAGAATTAGCACGGATATTCAAGGAAGCATTGGGCTGGGGGGAGCCAAAACTGTTTCACCTCAACCTGATGAACCTGATCCAGAAAAAGCCGAAGATGCTTCACCTCAAGGTGGGGAGGTTACTGAGGAAGCGGTCAAAGCCGATGTAGGAATTGGGCTCAAGGCTCCCCAGATGGAGGCGATGCCTCGAAAGACCCTCTTGGGGCAATAGAGATCGGGGATTCTCCATCGTTCTCTCCAATTTCTGATTCGATGATACGTGACGCTCAGGCTGCGGAGGCTTGTCATGAGGAAGGGGAACACAGAGAGGAAGATTTTTTCCGTAGTTATTTTACTGAGGTAGAAGATGTCACTGGTTTGGGTGACCTGTATATACCAAGGAAGAGCTCGAATGAGGCTTCCTCGAGCTTTAAACTGACTAACCAATTCCCAACCCCAAGTGTTGATACCGGGTGTAAGCGGCCGCTTATCATCTCGATCCCAAAGGATGCTCAATTTTTCTCTTCCCCCGTAGGTATGGCTAGCTATCTCCGATGCTTGGTCACTGAAGAGGACCAAGCCAAGATGGATGGAGTGCAAGTTGCTTGCTTGTTCAACGAGGCCCATCATGCTCTGAATCGAGTGAGTTCAAGGGCCATTGCACTATCTCTTTATGACTTGTGAATTGTAGATATTTCTAACATTTTCTTCCTTTCCTGTAGGCTTCTGTGTTGCATAATGAGGCCTTTCTTTGAGTCCAAGAGGAATGCAAGGCCGAGGTCCAGCGCTTTATTGAGAAATATGATACTTACAAGATTCTTAATGAGAAGCTTCAAGTAGACTTGGTGGCGGCTCGAGATGAGCATGCTGAGATGGTCGAGTAGGTATTTCGAGTCCTTCATGATAGTGAGGATGAGTTAGAGATAACAACTAATGATCTAATTCTGCAGGTTCGACAAAGGCTCAAACAGATCAAGGGCCTCCAAAGGCAAATAGATAAAGTACGAGTCGAGGCTGAAGAGTTCAAGGGGTGTATGGACATTCTAGCTACACAAAAGGAGGCCCTTCAAGCAGAGCTGGATTCGTCTGAGTCTCAATGTTGGTCTGCAAGAGAGGACGCCTCGGCTTAGGCTAAGAAAGTCAATGAGCTTGAGTCTAACTTAGCCAATTTGGCTAAAGAGCTCAAAGTGGCCAGATCTGAGGCGACCGTGGCCAATATTAAGGCTCAAGCTAGTGCGACCGAATACAAGGCCGATGTTAAAGCCACCCTACCGCAAGAGAAGAGCATGGTGGATCATCCAATGTGGCAAGCTCAGAGTGGGACCGTGATCAAAGCCTCGATATATCTATTGAAATTGAAGTTGCTAGGGTAGAGGAGACAAAGCCTCAGAAGCTGGCTTTTCCCGAGGAAGACTCCGAAAACTCGAGTGAATCTGGCGGTGGAGAAGATTCTGAGGGAGAAGATACTCCTATCGATAAGGACTGTGCTACTTAATATTTTTGATAGTTTTTTGAATTTTTGTTGAGGTCGTCCCGACCTTTGTAAAGAATTTCCATTGGGCTGTGTTGCCTTTGTAAAATATTTTTTGATGAATATAAAACTTCTTCGTTTTCATAGCTTGTGAATTTGTTGTCTTAGTTTGTTATTTCATGTGAGGGTCAAAATGCCTTAGAATAAGATCATGAAGTTGTGTTCATGGGTCTAAGGTTTGGGGAAGGTAAGGGCTGATACTAAGCCTTGACTTCGACCATTTCTAATCGATGGACCCTGAATGATAACTCGAACTTGAGTTTATGTAGAACTTGAGCTTAATGATCGAGTAAGGATATGCTCGAACTTGGAATTAGGTAGCCCTTAGGCTTAATGATCGTGTGAGGACATGCTCAAACTCATAATTAGGTAAATCTTAGACTTTCTAGTCAAGTGAGAAGGATCTCTCGAACTTTAAGTTAAAGTAGCCTTTAGGCCTTTTGTATTTGGTCGATCTGGCCTTTGTAAAACGATCGTTTAATCATATATATAAGGCTTTTTCTACCCTTTTCGGACTTTGAAGTTTTCCCTTTGTTTATCATTCATTTTCACAAAGGTTATAATGTCTTAGCATGAAATAAATAACTATTCGAGAGTTCGAGCAATTTTGTACTCTTTAGAGTTTTCGAGGCATGATATTATCGACGCCTTTTATGATTTCACCGGGGGTAGCCCTTTTAACCGTTTTATGAAAGAATTCGAAGGCCTATTTTGATATAGAATTCGTACGTCTCCGAGCCATATTAATTTGGCCACGTTCGAGATTTTTCTGCTTGGGCTTATTTTCCCGTTTTACTACGGGCTTGCCTGAAGTGTTATTCCCTGAGTGGGATGAGCATGGCCTATAAAAACTGAGAGTTGCTTAAAAGTTCTTATGATCTCGAAGTTTTAACAATTTGATCTTGTTTATTTTTCTGATGATCAGTCCCTGATAGTGGAGGTAATTATCCGAACTCTAGTTATGATCGGTCCTTAAGCCTGTTTACACAATTGATCGAGAGTATGAAATTGTAAAGTAGAAGAAATTTTCTAAGGCATGAGATATTGGAAAGGAAAAATACTTCTCTTTATAATTGATTATACATGTGTACATGTTCTATACCAGGGCTCGAGCTAACTACGTGGGCACAACTTATTTGACCGTTTGGCCCTTAAAAATTTTCCTATCGAGACCCCGATGTCATGATGTAATGTACTCGCAACAAAATTGACATTCGAGTGGTAATGCCCCCCCAGTATTCGAGGTTGATTGTAAAGAAGCCTCAAATAGTGTTGAATTGTTCTAAGTTAACACGATCAATGGTTGCCTCATTAAAAACCTCGCTGGAAAACCCATTTAGGACAAAACCGGTCTAAGGGAAAAAGAGTGCAACGCATGCTTTAAGACTTAAAAAATTCGTGTCGAGGAGTCCATTGTTGTTTCTGATTAAACAACTGCATGATTTCGTTTAAAATATAAATGAAAACGGAAGGGGCCGCACCTTAGAAGTAGTATCGTTTTAGGTGCGATGCATTCCAATTATTTGGTAATTATTTGCCGTTCATCATGCCGATATTGTAGGATCCATTTCCTGTGATTTCGAGAACCTGGTACGGACCTTTATAGTTTGGACCTAGCTTCCTTTCATTCGGATTTCGAATGTGTTAAGGGTGACTTTTCTTAGCACCAAGTCCCCGGTGTTAAAATGTCGAAGATTGGCTCTTCGATTGTAGTACCTTTCGACCCACTATTTTTTGGCAGCTAATTGAACGAGGGTGCCTTCACATCTTTTGTCCAACAATTCTAGGCTCGTATTCATAGCCTCATTATTTAATTCCTCTGTTGCATATAGAAATCTGATGCTAGGTTCTCCGACTTCAACTGAGATCAGGGCTTCGGCGCCATAAACTAACGAGAAAGGTTTTGCTCTGGTACTGGATTTCGATATTGTACGATATGCCCATAGAACCTCGGTCAGTACCTCTCTCCATTTCCCTTTGGCGTCAGTCAATATCTTTTTAAGGTTCTAAATGATGGTTTTGTTGGTCGATTCAGCTTTTCCGTTCCCACTAGTATGATAAGGCATCGATGGGATTCTTTTGATCTTGTGATCCTCGAGAAATTTAGTCACCTTAGCTGCCGACGAACTGCTTTCCGTTATCACATACGATTTCGAAGGGCATTCCGAATTGGCATATGATGTGGTCCTAAATGAAGTCTATGACTTCTTTTTCTCTGACTTTCTCGAAAGCCTGTGCTTCAACCCACTTAGAAAAATAATCGGTCATGGATAAAATAAACTGAGCTTTACCTGGGGTCGATGGAAGAGGGCCGACGATGTCCATTACCCATTTCATGAACAGCCATGGAGATAAGACCGAATGGAGCTGCTCTCCAGTTTGATAAATCATTGGAGCATGCCTTTGATATTTATCACATTTTTGTACAAACTCAATTGCATCTTTTTCCATATCAAACCAGTAATAGCCGGATCCTATTACCTTTCGAACCAGCAATTCGACGCTTGAGTGGTTTCCACAATTGCCTTCGTGAACTTCCCATAAGATGTAATCAGTATCTCCCGGTCCCAACGGTCCATCGAACAACCTTCTAAACAACGTTCCCTCTTCGGACAAAGTGAACCGTGCTGCCTTTGTGCGTAGAGCTCTCGACTACTTTGGGTCTGATGGAAGCTTCCCGTTCTTTAAGTTCTATATGTACTTGTTTCTCCAATCCCAAGTCAAACTTGTGGAGTTTATTTTGGCGTGGCCTTCTTCGACCACCGACCACATGAGTTGTATGACAGCCTCCGAGTTGAGATGAACCTAGATTAGCAAGAGCGCCAGCTTCGCTGTTCTATTCTCGAGGTACATGTTGCACGGTCCATTCTTTAAATTGATGTAGAGTCATCTGTAGTTTATCCAAGTACCCCTGCATTCGGTCCTTTTGGACTTCAAAAGTCATGTTAACTTGGTTTACCACGAGGAGGGAATCACACTTGGCCTCTATGACCTCCGCTCCCAAAATTTTAGCTAGTTTGAGACCTACAATCATGGCCTCATATTCGGCCTCATTGTTAGTCAATTTATAGTTCTGATAGACTGTCTAACTATATTACCCGTGGGTGATTTTAGCACGATGCCTAGTCCGGACCCCTTCACACTCAAAGCACCGTTCGTAAAGAGGGTCCAAATCCCTGAAGATGTACCCGATTTCATCAGCAGTTCTTTTTTAACCTCGGCTACGAGGGCTGGCGCAAAGTCAGCAACGAAGTCTGTGAAAATTTGAGGCTTGATGGCGGTTCGAGTCAATACTCAATATCATACCCACTAATTTCGATGGCCCATTTGTCCAATTGACTCGAAAGCTCGAGTTTGTGCAGAATGTTTCAGAGGGGATAAGTTGTCATGACATTGGATGGCAATGGTAATATAGTTTTAGTTTCCTAGAGGCTTTTATTAAAGCAAGCGCTAATTTTTCTAAGTGCGGATATCTAGTTTCAGCCTCACCTAAGGTCTGACTAACATAATAGACAGGGAGTTGTACCTTGTTCTTCTCGGACCAGGACTCCACTTACCGCTATCTCTGAGATTGCCAAGTACAAGTAAAGTTATTCGTCAACTTTTGGGGTATGGAGCAGCGGAAGACTCGATAAGTACCGCTTTATTCCCGCAAGGGCTGTTGGTATTTCGGGTCCATGCAAAGTTTCTCTTCTTCTTCGGCAGTGAGAAGAATCAGCGACTCCTATCTGAGGATCTTGAAATAAAGCACCTAGGACGGCTATGCGTCCTGTTAGCCTCTGTACGGCCTTTACATTATCTACGATCATGATATTCTCAATAGCTTTGATCTTATAGGGGTTGATCTCGATCCCCCGATTGGACACCATGATGCCGAGAAACTCGCCCCGAGCCAACACCGAACGCACACTTGTTTGGGTTGAGTTTCATATTGTACTTTCTCAGTATGACGAAAGTTTCCTGCAAATGTTTCAAATGGTCCTCTGCTCGCATGGACTTAACTAGCATGTCATCAATATAAACCTCCATAGATTTCCCTATTTATTGTTCGAAGATTCAATTTACTAGGCATTGATAGGTTGCACCAGTATTTTTAGTCCGTAAGGCATTACATTATAATAGTAGGTGCCATACTTAGTGATAAATGAGGTCTTTTCCTGGTCCTCCAGGTTCATCTGTATTTGGTTGTACCTGGAGTAGGCATCAAGAAAATTGAGTCTCGTGGCCGGCCGTGGCATTGACCATACGATCGATGTTAGGCAAAGAAAAAGAATCCTTGGGGCATGCTTTATTCAGGTCTTTATAATCTAAGCACATTCTAAGTTTGTTTCCCTTCTTAGGGACTACCACTACGTTCGCTAACCATTCGGGATAATTTACTTCTTGAATGGATCCTACTTTGAGAAGTTTGGTTACCTCATCTTTGATGAAAGCGTGTTTGACTTCGGGCTCGGGCCTTATTTTTTGTTTCACAGGGGGAACTTCGGATCCAAGCTTAGTTTATGAGTAGTGATCTCCGGTGCGATCCATGTCATATCGAGATGGGACCAAGCAAAATAATCCATATTAGCTTTAATAAATTGAATAATCTTTTTCCTAAGCTTGAGAGTTAACCCCGTGCCCAGGTATACCTTTTGATCGGGTAGATGCTCGATCATTTATTCTAGCTCTTCCACCGTTGATTTTGCCACGTCAGAATCATCGAGGATTATAAAGGATTGAGGTATCATATATTCATCATCCTCATAAGTTCCCTGCTCCAATGGTTGGGTCAAGGCTGGCAACAGTGGTTGCTATTTGGCCTCTAGTTTTACCTTCGACTTTGATACCTTTGCTGATGAAAGTGAAGATAACGGTATCACTTCGTCGATTGCAAACATCTCCTTGGCGGCGGGTTTTTCCCCCTACACTATTTTGACTCCCTTTGTTGTTGGAAATTTCAGAACTTGGTGAAGGGTCAAAGGTACTACCCTCATGTTATGGATCTAAGGTCTTTCGAGCAGTGCGTTGTACCTCATGTCACCCTCGATCACATGGAACTTTATTTCTTGGATGGTTCTGGCCACATTTACTGGAAAAATAATTTTATCTTTGGTGGTTTCACTTGCCATGTTGAAACCATTAAGTACTCGGCTGCGAGCACAATCTGATCTTGTAGGCCGAGCTGCTCTACGACCCTTGATCGAATAATGTTGGCCGAGCTACCTGGATCAATCAAACCCCGTTTAACTTGAATTTCACTCATAAGGACAAATATTACCAGTGCATCGTTATGAGGTTGTTCGACCCCTTGTCATTGAAAGACAAGGTCACTTCTAGTAAGTAATCTCGAGTTCACTTTTCCCTTGTGATTGTCACCTTGGTGCGCTTAAATATTGGTCCTTGAGGAATATCGACCCCACCAATGATCGTGTGAATCACGTGTTATGGCTCTTTGTTTTTTCTGTTTGAATCTTTATTTTTGAAGTGATTTTTGTCCCGATCACTTAAGAATTCCCGAAGGTGCCCCTCGTTGAATAATCGGGCTACTTCCTCCCTTAGCTATCTACAATCTTCCGTTTTATCACCATGAGTGCCATGATACATGCATATTTGATTGGGGTTTCTCTGCGTCGGATCGTTATGTAGAGGTCGAGGCCATCTAGTATCCTTGATACGTCTGATGGCTGATGCATCTACACTGATGTTATATTTTGACAAACGTGAAGATTCTTTGGGCCGACATCCCTGTCAAAACCATTTTTTCTCATGAGACCTCATGAACTTTGACCTCGATCATTTCTTCTCTCATTTCGGGCAAAGTTTCATCCTGACCCGCTTCTTCTACAGTCCTCGTTGTATGATCGACACCAATCTCTACTCGACCTTGGCTCTCAATCGATATCCCTCTTGATCCTATCCACGGGTCTATTAGGATGAACGGACCCTGAAGGAGTCCTTAGTTGATCATCCTCAATCCTGATAATTGACTGATATTGATTATGTACATCGTCCAAAGTGACGGTTGGATACTTGATCAAATTTTGCTTCAACTACTGTGAAGCTATGGAACTCCAAGTGTTGAGGCCCAAAGTAAAAGTACATCCCAATCATCGGTGACAGGTGGAAAATCCATTCTCTCTTTTTGGAATCGAGATACAAATTTCCTGAGCATCTCGTTATCGTTCTGCCTTACTTCGAAAAGGTCCAACTTTCTCGTTGCAACTTTAATGGCTCCAGTGTGCGCCTTCGCAAAAGAATCTGCAAGCATAGCAAATGAATCAATAGAATTGGGTGGTAGATTATGATACCATATCATGGCACCTTTCTATAGAGTATTCCCCAATTTCTTCAGCAATACAGATTCAATTTCGTCATCTTCTAAGTTATTTCCTTTGATGGAGCACATATACAAGGTTACGTGTTCGTTTGGATCAATCGTCCCGTTATACTTAGGAATCTCGAGCATACAGAACTTCTTGGGAATTGGTCTCAGAGCTACACTTGGGGGAAAAAGGTTTTAATACAATTTTTTTAGAATCTAGTCCTTTCAATATCGGAGGTGCCCCCGAGATTTGGTCGACCTTGGAGTTATACATTTCCAGTTTCTTATCATTTTCCTCGATCTTCTTTTCTCCTATATCGATTTGCTTCGTCAACTCTTCGAGCATTTTTAGGATAGTGGAATTTTTCTCTGTTTCCTTCTCATTCAATTTTCTCGAAGTCGATTCGACCATGTGTACAACTTCTTGGGACGGCTCGAGTTCGATCATGATCGGCATATGGTTCAAATTTTGGAGCCGAGCTATTACTGCCTGCTGGGCCTGCAACATTTTGAAGATTACCCGCAGGCTAATCCCACCATCTTCACTGCCATGCGCATTCTGAGTAGCTTATCAAGTACCCCCTCAAACGCTGCTTTAGGGATCGATGACCACATTTCCGTTGATGGCTATATGTGAACTAACGTTGATTGGGTCAGCAGTCGGAACTCGGTCGAGGCCAGCAGGGGGTACAATGTTTTCTAGTGCAATGTACTCATTCTCGTAGTGTTGGCTGAGATCATTGTCAATGTGTTTGAGGTGCTGACTGAGAGTTTGACATCTTTCAATCATATAATCAAAGACACTTCAAAGAAAAAGTGTAAAATAGTATGTGTTACGAAAATTTGTAACAGGCAATCCCTATTACCCTTAGCCCTACGTTAGGCGCCAAACTGTTTACCCTTAAAATTGGATAACAATTAAACTTATAAGTAGTTTTAAGGATACGTGATTTTGTTGCATTTTTTCTTTAAAGGGTGTGAATGGGAAATGGAAGAGGCACCTTTTGGATTGCACCTCTCTATCTCACACTTCCTTTTTCTATAAATTTAGAGGCTTACTTGTCATGACCCGGATTTTCCACCCTCGGGAGTCGTGATGGCGCCTACTCGTAGAAGATAGGCAATCCAAATTTAATTACTTTTCGTTAACAACATAATCCCTTCTTAAAAATTATTAGCAATAATATAAAAACAACGAAATTCAATAGTAAGCGGAAGACTTAGCATTATATAAAACTGAATAGAAATGCGGAAAGTTCAACAAAAATCCTCTACCCAAGACTGGTGTCACTGTACTCACGAACTGCTAAGAATACTAAATACAAACGTCTGAAAGAGAACATAAACTATTTGTCTCAAATACAATGAGACAACAGACTAATAGAGAGGGTAAAGGAGACTCCAGGGCTATGAACGCCTGCAAGGCTACCTCGGGTCTCGCTGGACTGAAGGCTTGCTCCCACACTAATGCTGCTGCTGCTGTCCGAAACCTGGATTTGTACAAAATAGCACAGAGTGTAGCATCAGCACAACTGATCCCATGTGCTGGTAAGTGTCTAGCCTAACCCTAGCGAAGTAGTGACGAGGCTAGACCAGACTACCACATAAACCTGTGCAATTTCATATATATACAATGGAATCGGAATATAAAACAGACAAATAATATGGGAGGGGGAGCATGATGTGGGGAGTATAATAATTTCTAAATAAGAGTCCTCCAGTAATGAAGGAAAACAACACAACTCAATAGTATGTAATGAAACAAAAATCAACAAACGCACGGCATCAGCCTTCGTGCTTTTACTCTCATACTCGCCAAGAAATAACATGTGCATGGCATCACCCTTCGTGCTTTCACTCTCATTCCTCACATATATCAATAGAATCGGCATGGAATGGTACATCGGGCGGCACGACATCACCCTTCGTGCTTTAACACTCTTTCCTTACCATAAACAAACAATGCACGACATCACCCTTCGTGCTTTAACACTCGTCCTCACCCAAACAACAATCACAAACAAGGGCAAGGGAATTAACATTTTATAATAGAAATCCTGACAAGGGAACACAACTTAAACAATTAATCCCGGCAATGGCATAACATCAATAATCTCAACATCCCGGCAAGGGAGCAATTCAATAACTCATTCTCTTCTTTCACTTCCATCTCATAATTCACATTATCACTTGAGTCAATGCTCCAAAGATCTACTTATCTCATATACTTTCATAATTTGTATTTCAACTCGAGCCAACGCTCCACGAAATTTAAAGATCACAATTGCCTTTCACATACTCTTTGCAACATATAGAAGTCATCAATCAAGCATGGAAGTTATAACAAAACC